>JAOVVF010000004.1:8569786-8581681 GCA_028565595.1 Duopalatinus emarginatus
AATAAAAATCCAGTTGACGCAGTTTTGCCTCCTGAACATTTTTGGTGCCATTCTCAAGACCCCTCGACACTCTATCTGTCACAACAACCTCCTTTTTAACTTTTAGGAGTTGTTGAATTGTGTGATTGTATATGAGTCTTGACGATCATGAACAAAGCCATCAATCATCCAATCAACACGGCCTCTTATTATGTAAGTGAAAGTGACCACTTGTGCTTGCACACAGGAGTTGGACCTCTGCATTTAACCCATTCATGCAGTGAAACGCACATGTATACACATACACACACACTAGTGAGCATACACTAGGTGGGCAGTAAGCACACCAGAGCAGTGGGTGACCCTATCCACAGCACAGAGGGGGCAGTTGATGGTTAGGTGCCTTGCTTTGTCATGTTTTAGCCACTAGAGGCCCTCAGAAACATTTTCGCATTACGTTTGACTTTCTGATACGACATCCACAGGCAGATACAGTCTTTGGCATGTGTCCAAACTGCACAATACACGTCCTGTCCGTCTCCATGCCTGCACCACATTTTAAATACACAATTCAAAACCGATCTGTATAACTTTGCTTTTCCACCCAGTCTGCCTTACTACACCATCTACTTTTCAGGTTTCTTATCTGGTTATCTCATCAGACATGTTTTTTTTCTTCTGGAAGATGCTTTTAAAAAATCGTAAAAAATGCCAGCAGTGTCAGAATTATGCTCTTCGACAGTTCAGCTCTAGTTCAGAATTAAACAGTACATCTCCAAATAATAATGATTTGTAATATTAGTTTACATCCCTGATCTAACGTACTCATGTGCTGACCAGAAAAATCTCCAAATCAACTATTTGGAAATCCTAGATGCACAAACAAATATACCCGCAAGTAGTCAGTAATTATAGATGCAGTATAAGAGCACAGAAGGCTTGTTAATACACACTGAGACAATACCCAGCTTTTGCAATAACAGGCTTTATATACATGCAGAGTAATGACATCCAGGTTAGCCTAACTGACTGAGATGTGGTTAGTAGAGCACAGAGCCAGGAAGTCTAGCCAGGAGTACACCTGGACTGAGAAGCGGCTGGGCTTATAGGTCCTGGATCATATTCTTCAAATGTGAGATAGCGGGATTAATTTTGTTGACTATTCAGCAGCATTGTGGAATTGTTTCATTGTTTTCAGACTTGTTGCCAAATGGATTTTACAAGACTGTCCTGTTGCTGCAGAAAATATGACCAATCCTGACCAACCAATAATTCAAAAAACCAACCGACCAACCAATAAATATAAAAAATAGCAACCCCACCATGATAAAGCATTTATGCATTGTGCACTACCATGTTGCAACTAATACGATCCATTATTAATCATGTAACCTTTAACATCTGTCCATCCAGATGGGGATAAAAATCTCCCATTCCCATTAATTAATTGTTGGGTTTTAAGGGACACATTTTGATCTGAAGCTCAAGATGGCTCAGGAGCAAGCTTATTCGCATGTTCACACACATGCAACGCTGCCCCCTAGTGCACTCATACACATTAGGTGCAATTATGCTTATAGGTAATTTGAGGGTAATATCCTCAAGTGTACAATGCTTAGGGCTAATTTAGCAAATGTTCGTTAGTCATCGGTAGGCATCATTTAAGTAATTAGTGAGGTAGCACTATATAATAATCAGCAGGTCATAGTTACACTGATATTTATTTATCACAGAAGCCTGAAATATGTGTATAAAGAGGCAGTATTGTAATAAGCATATATGTATTAACATGATTGTGCTTGTGTATTGGTTACTGTTGTGAGAACTGCTACTTATTGTTACTCCATAGTGTCTTTGTTTACCGCACTAGCTTGATCGTAGTGCCGGTCAGTGCTAACCCTACTATTTTAAATTATTCATTTTGCTTCAGAGAATTGGCTGTGATGGCATTATCGGCTCCTCAGCCAAAGAGGACCGCTGCGGAGTGTGTAACGGAGACGGCAAGTCCTGCAAAATCGTCAAAGGCGACTTCAATCACAGCAGCGGCATGGGTAAGAGGCATACAAAGGCATAATTTTGATCACATGCCAACGATTCCTTCTTATATTATTTGATATGTGTGCTTGGTGGTGTCATTTGTGACATTTTATTTGCTTGATGTCTGTTGCCTGATCTTTCTTTTTTCTAGTTAGTTTGCACATGGGACATGAAAGATGTTGGAATAGGTTGTCTGTATCTGTTGATGTTTGTGTGTGTGTGTGTGTGTGTGTGTGTGTGTGTGTGTGTGTGTGTGTGCACGCACATGGTCTCCCTTGCATTCAGTGATACCTGTATTTATGCATAGTTAAAATGTCTCTGTGTCTTTCTTTCTGGCAGCTGCTGCTCCCTCATGACCTGCTAGCAAAGTTAAACAGAAAGATGTCCTTGCTGCCAATCACACTTTCTTTTCAAAGTAAAAAAAAAAAAGAAGCCTAAAGGCAAACCTAAAAGGTTTCAAGTCCTTTTTAGTAAACACAAGAAACAAAGCAATCGTTTTTGATTGCATCATTTAGGCTACTCGCTGAGGCTGTAACAACACAGAAGCAGTCAGCCTGAATGCAAATGTGAAAAACAAATCACTTGAATAGGAAAGGACGTGGGAATGCATAGAAGGAATTCGCTTCTGGTAGCGGTCTGGTAGAAATTAGCTCCATGCTGAGTTCATCTAGGGGAAATCTAGCCTGGCCAAATCACCAGTCTTGAAAGCATGAGCTACTAGAAAACAAAAGACTGCGTCCTGCTCTTTCTTAATTAAATCTACAATGAAGGAGCTGATCATTATTTAACTGTGTGTTTTAATCTTTATTTATATGCTCATTTACACCCTCACATGTGTCAAAACCTCCCACTTCATTAGGACCGCATTATTTGGCTTAACTGAATTCAGTCCCTTGTCACATTATAAAGTGTTTTTGGTGTCAGCTAGTTTGTAGTCTAGGCTGAATTCTCACTGGACATATTACATTCCCAAAATAGTTTATTATGTTATTACAGAGTGCACCCTGAAACCAGTGTAAAACTAATCAGGGATGTACGTAGGGCACCTGGCATAGATTTTGTGTCCAGGCTGTTAGTTTTTTTTTTTTGTACATGTAGTATCAACAACCAGGAAAAGAAAATATTATTGCAGGATGTAAGTTTTTATTTGGCATATAGCAATGCTTAAACTTGACATGCTTCATGATGGTGCATTGCACCTAGATGCTGTAACTATAGCATAGACCTGGATATGGTCATGCCTTGGCAGTCTTAAGGGCCAAGACATCAAGACTGAGTCCAAATTAAAGCAAGGTTGAGTCAAGATCAAGAATACAACCCATCAACTCCCTTTTCGAATCCAAGCCTTTACTTTAGCTAATTGGCTTTACTTGTGTTTTGCCCCAACAAAGATTTCTAGAAGAAGGAATTACTTCATGTTAAACTTTGTGCATGAGTGACAACACAGATATGAATATTTTTACAAGCTCTTGTTTAAGGCCATGTTTTTAGAAGACCAATGCTCAAGAGCAAGACAAGTACAAGTACAAATGCCAATAATCTGAGACAAGTCATAGTCAATTCAGGCAACGTCTCGAGACTATATGATGTCATATTCGTAACTTTTCTGTGTAATAGATGCAGTCATCTTGTGGTTAAACATACTTGAGTAAGGATGCTACAGCATATTATACTGATATTATATTATATTAGCTACAGTGTTTTAAATGGTGAATTAGATTTCAGGCAATCAAACTATTCTACTGGGCAGCATGTCAGAGCTTTTACTTTCTGTAGGCTTGTTAATAAGTATATGATATTTCCCCCCAATCAGTGCTTTGATTTCAGACATGGCTCGTTGCAACAGTAGAGTAGCAGTCAGTTGGTAAGCGATTAAATGTGATCGGCTGGCTCACTTGGTGTGGCAAAAATAATAAAAGAATCATAAAAACAAATCTGTGGAAAAAAAACCTAAATTCACTTTAAAGGCATTAGATCTGTCTTCTGTATCGTAGGATCCCATCCCATTTCTCTACTGTGGTAGATAACCATAAATCCTTTATTCACTACACAAGCACTTGGCACCCCGCTGTGTGAAATTTACTAAATCCCGCACAGATCCTTATAAATCAGCACTATTGCCATTTCAGCATAACAAACGCTGCCAACCAGTGTTGAACCAAAACACAGGCTCTTTTCTGTGCTGTCTTTTTTTTCTGTGCCTTTTTCTGTGCCTCTTTCCCCCCAGCAACATAATGATCATTGTGCTTTAGTCCCAGAGTGCCAGGTGTTATCCCATCTGTCTACATATATAACCATCTTCAATAATGCTGGGTAAAAGAGATTATGAGAAAAAGGTATTTTGTTGATACGTTTATAGTAGAGTTCTCCTACTGGTATTTTAGGTCTTGCATTGACAGGCATCGTCTCAGCTTTCTGTCCTCTTCAGCTTAAATTCACCTTTGCAAACTTACTTGCTATTATTTTCTCTAGGTTCTGTGTTATGAGTGATTGGGCTTTAAGGGTAGCTGTTTTTAAACTCTGGAAAACTATTCCTACTTAACTTAGTACCTGTAATTCATTTCCTGATTTTAAAAAGCCATTGACACCCCACCTTGTTTTAGGTTGCCCTCAGATTTATGTGATGTTAGCAGCACTGTGAGTCTCCATCTATAAACTTTATTACTATTACTTGATTCTATGTGAGCTATATTGGGTGCAATACAATGCTGTGGGTTAAAAATGTTCATTATTATTATTAATTATTATGTTATCAATTATGTTATTGATTATATATAGTTGTATATTGTTTCTAATTTTACAGATGTATCTAACCCAGGTAGAACAAGTCATTTTTGTCAATTTAAGTGTAGGTACATGCAAAAAAAAAATCTGAATGTTGCATCAATTTGCATCAGTGCATTAGTAAGGCATGTTACACTATTGCCCCTGACATCATTAACTGTGCATTTATTAACTGGGTGTTACTTTAAAATGTGCATCTTAAGAAAAATGGTGAACATATTGAGCTCTGTTAAGTTCTGAGTTCTGTAAATAAAAGCTTTTGTAATGTGATGCTGCCCTTTTGGTACACATTCTCAAAATAATAATCTTTGTATTGCTCTGTTGTACGACAGAGAGAGAGAGAGAGAGAGAGAGAGAGAGAGAGAGATGTAAAGGTTGTCCTTTCCACCCAGAGAGCAATTATGCTTTCTATTCCCAGCCACAAATGGCTGTGGCACTGTCAGGATTGGACTTCATGAGGGTGTAATCTTCTACACCTGCACCATTTGCGACCTCACGCTTGTTTTCTTACTTTAGCTTGCCACATCACATCACATCACAGCACAGCACAGCAATCTACCTCTAATTTATCTTTGGTACATCACATAATTGATTACCTCTTGAATAATAGACATCGCAGTGGCTTAGCCTAATGTTGCAGTTACATATGCTGCGACAGTATTGAGCAACAATGGCAAGTGCAGTGAATATAATAAATAAGTTGGAAAGCATGAATAAATACACAGTGTGCAATTTCTCTACAGAACAGAAGGAGCATATGGGGAAAACCAGCCAGCATGAAGTGTGGGAATGCGAATATACTGAGTGTAAATTGTATGAAACTGTAAATCATTATAGTCGGAGGGTCGAGGAATGCATGTGTAAAATAATTCTCAGTTCTTTTTACTTGGCTACATTTATAACAGTTATGAATCCTCATGAATAACAGACATTCTCTTCCTGTACAAATTAATTGAATGTCACTCTTGATTACAAAAACCATTACAAAAAAACGGACTGGTTTAATATTGCTGATCTCAGCAACTGAGGCTGTTTGCCCTTGTCCCAGGTGTGAGTGTATGTTTGCTTGTGTCTGTGTGTTTCTGCACGTCTGATTCGGAAAACTCAGATTTTGAATGCCAGCGTTCGAGCACAGGAAGAGATTACTGACCGTGTTCGGTTCTCTGTTCCCCAGTCACCCCTAGCCATTGTAAGAAGGTCTCTACGTGTGTGATGTCAAAATCCAGGGCTCTTCCCAAGTGTTTCTCATGTAAGACGCATGCTTGTGCATGGACGCGTGTGGGTGTGTGTTTGTGCATCCTTTGTGTGTGTAACCAAGACATGTTGACCCATCATGTACATCCTCACTGGTGTCTTCTGGGAAAGGGAGCCACAGTCACTAGCGGCACTAAACCATAGTCTGATCCACTCTAACACATTGTCACTTGTTGCTTTTCTTCAGTTAGGAATGTCAACTGTTCCTCTGAGTGAAACCCACTGCATGGCGTGATTTCAGCGTGTTTATTGGATGCCAAACCTGATCTGAAATCAGCAACTGTGTTCTCAGATATGTTGATAGGCATGTGCTGATATTTATTTCTACAGTACAACAGTATGTAATAAGAAGATCTCGGAGTGAGCTGAAGGAAATGTGCTCAAAATGAGTTTAAAAGGGCAGTCTGATATTCATAGTGAGTAGGCAGGCAAGGGACAGCGAGGCCTACAGAGTTATTCAGAACTGAACTATGCAGGATAAGTAACAAACCAACTGATTAATGTCATATGCACATTTAGAAGTAAGTTACCCCGTACAGTGAAATTGTCTAAACACCTGTTTATCTTAAGACATAAGGTATAAGTAAGTAGAGATAAAGGGTAGGAAACAAGAAAAAAAATATATATATATAAAAAAGGTCCAAGGATCAAGCTTTATGAAGCTATACCATATTAAGTAAGAAATAAGCCATGATAAGGCTGAATCCTATAGGAAAATAATCAATGATGTATCCCCATGCAAAGTTTGAGGTCTTATGACCTAAAAGTTGATCATTTTAAAATAATTTTAAATAAGTACCTTATTCCTTTTATACCCTTGTGATTTGTCAACTTGGACAATTTATTTATTGCATTATAATTTATAATAAAATTACATAAAAATTAAAATGTCTTCTCACAGAAAATCAGTTAGTTTAATGGATTTATGTCGCTAAATAAGTTATTATTGTAGAAAAGACAATTTATTAAAATGAATGCAATAATATAAACCTTGTAGCTGTGACTAGTATAAGAGCTGTTGTGATAGGAAATTTCAGTGCTTGGGCAAAATAAATAAATAAATAAATGTTGCACATGTATAAAGTTGATGAAAAACAATGCGAATGCAACATCAGAACATTTATTTCCATCCAGTGTTGCATTCATTTTTGTCTTAGATCTTATTAGTCCCTGACTAATGAATCACACTATTTCATAAAGTCTTCTCCAGCACCCCCTAAATATTTACACTGGGGTTAAGGTCAGGACTTTGTGGTGGCTAATTTATGTGCAAAAAATAAATCCCTCTTTCACTATTTGAGCCTGATGAATCTTGCCATTGTTATTCTGGAACCTGGTCGTACCACCAGGAAAAAAAACAAAACCATGTACTGTATATATAACCATCCATCCATTAGTATAACCTTCTCATTCAGTTCATTTAGCTACTCAGTTGACTTGATTTTATTGCCATATAATGTTGCTGAGCCTCGACCAGAACAATTAAAACAGAACTGTTTCAAGAAACTTAAAATCTTAAGAGCAACATTTTGTTTTGTTTGTTTGTTTGTTTGTTTGTTTGTTTTTTACCAGGCAGACACCAACACCGTCTGTCTAATTAGAATCAAGAATTCAGTAATGCAGTAGTTAAGTAAATATATGTATGACAGGTATGAAAGTATAGGTAAAGCTGACGACTTTATATACTATACATGTGTTATTTTTATATAAATTGGAACTAATAAAATTTGGAGTACACTGTGAGTAAAATTGTGGGATGTTGGATATTAAGATACTGTTACTAAACTAGCATTTACATCATCTTTATTATTGAAATTGAAACCGTAAATACTAAAAAAACGCAATACTAAAAATAAAACCTGTCATCTTTAATCTTAACTATATACAGACTTGAAGGTAGACTAATTTTAGGCTTCAACTAAGTGAAATGGTAAACTGATATTGTTATTGTGATATTCGATTATATCAGCACATGCCTATATTTACACATGTGGTTACTTGACCCAATAATGTGGGTGTCAACTTGAAGGGTCTGGTATTTTAAGCACTTCCACATAAGTTTTTTTTTTTTCTTCTGCATTCATTTCATCCTTAAACTTAACCCTTAAAGTCACCTGAAACCTACCAAAAAAAAAATGAATGATTAAAATTGTCTGGACAAAATTGTCACAGCAGCATATTTGCTGCCATTTGGAAAATCTGACTTAATAATGAACATATGAAAGGCAAGTATTATTTTGTCCAAAAGGAAATTAGATGCATGTCTAATATGCAAATGCAACACAACATGCTATCTATTAGATACCATATGAGGAACCAGTGAGCTGGTCTTCATACCAGGTTCTGGGTGACTTTAAACTGAATGAGGTTAGTCACTTTCTTCAATATAAATTGTATCCATTGGAGAAAAGTGATCAGCTCAAACTGTTCTGAAGGTGAGATCAGAAAGTTTGCCATCTTTAAAGCTCTCTGTAGCTGTCCGGATGATAACAGTGCTCTTCAGGTAGGTGGGTTTGTACATGTATGTGCGTTTGGGTAAAATGGTGCAAAGGGCTTGCTGAGGCTCTCAGGTAATGGATTTTTTCCAAACAAAAGTGTTTTGTGGTGGGTAGCGTAGCAGTAACCGCATGCTTTTGATTAACTGTGGTCTGAACACATTTGGGCTAGTCTGGAGCAGTAATGAGAAACAAAGCAGCTTGGGATGTGCACAATAGCTGATTTAGTTAATATAACAGCATTCATTCAGGAAATAATTAGGCCCATAACCTGTGCCACAAACCAAACCAGCAGAGAAGCTCGTTAATAAACATGATTACACAAAAATGGTGCATTTGTATTGAATGGTTTGGCAAAAAATAGACTTTTGTGTTTTGCACTGGAGGCATGATGGCGTGTGTAGTTCGTAGGAGTCTCATCTTACATCATTTCTTTAAACACGTGCGCACATCTATATACAGTTGCTTTAAATTCTGTTTTACCTTTTTACATTAATGCCATTTGGCATTGACATGACCTTCAAAATTATTTTGTAGTATAAAGTACATTAACTTAATTAAACTTAAACACAGAGTTAGCACTAGCTTAACTTGTAGTTTTTCACCTAATTTCACCTAATGACTTATACAATTTAGTGTGCAGCTTCTCTTCAAGCACAAAAGTGATCTATTTGCCCCTATCCACGTCACCTGGGGAGCAGTTGGGGGTTACTTACGGTCACAAGGCTCGTTGCTTAACTACAAGCCCACGACTGTCCCTGTTGCATACAAATGCATAGACTAAATAAAAACTATTTAAACACATGTATGTAGAGAATGAATATAATTAGTGTGCAAATACATTGTGTTTAATTTGTAGTGGCATCAGGTTGATGTAATGCAAATAAAATTGATTCGCATCTTGAAATAATACCATAATGCCATACCAAAGTGTGTTTGGTATGTCATGATGTTGACTGAAGTGTATGAAGATTATATGAAGATGTCAGCAGGTATTTGTGGAAAGGTGTATAAATAGCATGACACGACCAGCCCTCATATCGCCAGTGTAAAATTTAAAAGCACCCAAAAGAAAAATCTCATTGTCTGGAATTCGATCTCCTGATTTCTAGCATCCATCTTGTAAACCCATTTTTGATTTTAGAGGGTCCCTTAAATCCTGATCTCTACACTGACTCTTTGGAGAACGTATAAAGAGTGTAATGTTTCATTGTCCCGGTATTTACCAGATTCAGCTTCCCTTTCCGCCATGAGGTCAGATTGGAATAACCCCATCAGCTTTCTGAAAGAAAACTCTCCCTGTGACAATTACACCCAATTCAGAAAGAAGCAGTCATTTCTCCGGCTGTATTCTCTCTCCTTATTTTCTTTTGATCATTTCCTGGCTAAGTCTGAGCAGGTTCCTTTTAAGCCAAGTGTGATAATATTCTGGCTTTGTTTTTGTCATTACTGCTCAAACACAATGTGGCACAGTCATGTTAGTAGGAGGAATGTGTGTGTATCTGCGCATGTGTGTGAGAAAGACTTTCTGGTATAAATCAGAGCTTCCCATCTCATCCTGCTCTTACTGGGATGTTAATAAGACTTTTACCTTGTGTTCACACTACAGACTGTCTTCTGTAGGAGGTTAGAGACTGCTGTCCACTTGTGGCACCAGCCTTATTAGCTTTTTATTTGATCTCAAAATAAAATGTACACAATATATACACAGGTTCCTGGATAAATGTGCATATTATAATATCGTTATGTGTATTATGATACCATAGTTATATGAATAGGAACTAAATACTGAATTGGAAATATCAGATGGAACAAGTAATTAATTTGGATTTGGTTTTATTGTGTCATGACAGGAAATTAGACTTTACCTGATGCTTTGTTGCCTCTTAGCATAAACAAGGGTTCCTGAAAGGCAAAGAAACACAGTTTCTGTCAAATGTGAACTAATGCCAAATCAGTATAAAACCACCCTGTTTAACGTGCTGTAGCCAAAATCTGACCTGTTTCATTTCCTTCAACCTTGTGTTTACACACTAGTCAGCATAGAGGCTGTAAGAGATGGTTGGCTCTGATTGAAATGACCATTACAATATTGTCTGTACACATGTGTATACACACACACAGCTCCACCTTAACCCACAGAATTTTCAGTAGGGTCCAACTCCAGAGTCCACTATCAATTTTTAATATCTAGTAAAACTTTTACTAGGAAGTACTTGGGGAAAAAAAGCAAACAAAATAATACGCTGTTCTTATACGGTTTGTTTTTTTAAAATAATGGCAGCGCTCTAACACACTGTCGATTATCATCATCTTTTAACACATAACATGTAATATTGTGTTGTGTTAGTCCTCCATGCCTTATCCTTATCATCCCTCCATTACTTAAATAATGAATCATTTTTTTTGGTAGTGGACTTTTGGACCCTATTATATCATGTTCTGAAATTTGCTCTCCTGCTTTCTCTCTTGCTCTTTTCCCTGAAGGTTATATCGAGGCAGCTGTCATTCCTGTAGGAGCGAGGCGAATCAAAGTTGTGGAGGACCGGCCATCACACAGCTTTCTGGGTAAGTGCTTGTCTCTCTGTAATAATGACCAGACAGGCTCACCCTGCCATTTAGGCTCACAGTGGGGGTGTTGATAGAGATGATGTCTCTGTGATGGATGACTATATTGATCTGCTGCTCATCATCTCTCTGTGACACACACACAGTGAAGGAGGTGTGTCTTGTGCGTCTGTCAAAGTAAAAGAGTTGTGGCCTCTGTGCCTGTCATACAGAGTAAAGAAGGTGTGACCTCTCTGTCCGTCATACCAAGTGAAGATAGCATCGGCGTTGTACCTATTAGTACGAGTGAACATGGGAACGTGGACGTGGGCTCTGTCTGTCATACAGTATGCCTATGCATTGCCTATGTGTTTGTTATACAGACTGAAGAAGGTGTGGCCTGTGTGTCGTATAGTGTGAAAGAGGTGTGGCCCCTGTGTCCATTGCACACTGTGAAAGTGGCATGACCTCTGTGTGTGTCATAGAAAGTAAAAGTGTGGCCTCCCTGTCCTCCAAGATTTTACTCAATGCAGCATTATATTACATCCAATAAATTTTAAATTATATTATATCGGAATAGGTATAACCTAAGTACACCCAACTTGTAGCTGTATTGTTTTTGACTTCGCTTTCCTAATGACAGGACACAAGGTGGGTTTTTTTTATACCGAAAACACCAAAAGCCCCAGAAAGAACATGAACGCCACCACTAGCTCTCTTTGTCGAGAAGAACATCTGTTTGTTTGTTGTTTAGTCAGTGGAAAAAATATTGGAATACTATTACTGCTGGTGGTGTAGG
>JAOVVF010000004.1:8591162-8601220 GCA_028565595.1 Duopalatinus emarginatus
TAGGCCATTTAGGCCATTTGCAATAATACACCTTGCCCAGTGATTGCTATTGAACCACTGGAAAGAACAGATGTGTATAAGATTCACTTAGTACCTTTGTGCAGGAAAATTGATCTGACAGCATTTAACCCGTGTGGCACAAGTTCAGTTCATGCATTTTCTCAGTGGCTTATAGAAAAATCCTGTCTGGAAAAAAATAGTCACGGAATCTTTCAAAACAAACAGACAAGCATGTTAAAAAAAGGGTGCTTATTTTTAGTACATATCAACTGACCAGAGACATGTCATTCTGTTAACCAACATGGTTTCTCTGCATTTCGTTCATGTTGAGTGAACACACACCTTCCATCTTTAAAGGTACAGTAAATAATTACTAGGCTAGATTTTGAGCTATCCGTGAAAGCTTTTAAACCAGACTGCAACCACAAAATGACTGAATTTATTATTCTGATGTGTTTGCAAAGCTTTTTAAGCCATCAAGTTCTGTTTGCTGAACTTGTAATCTCTAAATTGCAGAGGATGGTGTTACTAGACATGTTTTTTGAAAGGAGTTGCTGTCTAGCCATGTGTTCCCCTGTTGAATTACACACACTGAGTGTCTAGCCAAATGCCATTTAATAATTCTCACAGGATCGAAGGTAAAGGAACTTAAATTTTTGCAACGTGCATAAGCAGGCTTTGACGGAGTGTGAAGTAAGAAGAGCCACCTGTGAAAACTCTCAGCCAGCCATTACAGATATTAGGACATGTTATTACTTTGCATTATTTGTGGCTCACATTCCACTCAGTCTTTTCCCCCAGAGTCGGTTTCATAGGGACTATATACTGCCCTCAGTGAACATTCAAATGGTTCATTGTGTCTCCTTAATCTATGTCTTTGTGTCTTTTAGCTGACATTGCCTTAATAAGTGAAGAAGGTGGCAGAAATAAGTACATGTCATGCACCTGCTAGAAACTTATAAATAGAAAACTGGACTGTATTGGCCATTCTAAGATAATCACTTATTATTGCTTGTTGGAAATAGTGGTGGAGATTGTCGCACTGTCAAAAAAATCTTAAAAAATGAAAAAAACATGATGCATATAATTACAAAATTCCTGTGTTTAATGAATATAAAACATGCAGAACAAGAAATCTTAATTTCACTGAAGCAATAAAATTGTTGAAAGAAGTCAACGTTTTAAGGCAACATGATGCATTAGGATCTTTTTGTTGTCCTGACTAAAGTTACTTTGTTTAGCCAACTTAAATTGTTTACTCAACTGGTGTAAATTAGTGTAAATTAGAGTAGATGGCATTAAACACGAGCTAAAAACACAAAGGTGTAAAATAAGAATTGTTATTTCCAGTAAACACAACCCACATCTAAATGATCAAATAAATCTTACCTTTCAGAATTGTGGGAGCGCTGCTCTTAGCCCCTGGTGTGACTGAGAAGCCCTATCGCATCCCTATAGCTTCAAAAACCAGCAACATTGTGTAGTACAAAATTCTCTGTTATTTGAACAAGCAATCTTGTTGACATAATGTCAGGGTGAAATATCTTGGCCTGACATGTTTTTGCTTGTTCGTGCAAAGTAATTCAGATTTTTTTTAACTCAGTGACTTCAAATCCCAAATCAGGTGAATGAAAGGCTATTTCTGAATACATCACTGATTCATCAATATTCAGTATTTTTGAATGCATAATAAACTTCAAATAGATCCGTTAAGGCATTACCATCACTTTGTCCATCAAACCTTACTAATGTGTTAAATGCCAAATTCCACCACAAACCTCTAACGACATATGACATCCTAAAACAATAGGGACACTTTTTATGGCTCTACATTTTTGGTGGTTATTAGAACACCAGCTGTTTAGAGAGACAAGAACGCTCTTGTTGTCTGTTGTTTTGTGGGTTTACACATCTAATATTGTGCTGATTCTACAAATCCTGGTCCAGCCTTTAAAGGTCAAACAAACAACAGGAAGACAAATGGTCTTTAATCATGCCCTTTATGGTCTGCTTGATTAGTGAAGTTTTAAAGTGTTTGTGTCACTCTGAGAAAAACCTTATGTGCAAAGCTGATTGAGTTTCATTCAGTTTCATTCACTTTGTTGTGTTTCATCTCCAGGTGAAAGAAAGACGGTGGTTTCCTGCATAAGGATGGTTAATAAGACCATGATACTGGTGAATGAGAGCTTCTGTCACCCGGAAAACCGCCCTGCACCTCAAGTCCGTCGCTGCAACACTCATCCTTGCCAATATAGGTGAGTCTTCTGCTCTAGTAAAGGGCATGATGGAAGCAGTAGGAGTAGATAAGTGTCTCTCTTCATCTGATATGATGTTATGATAAGTAAATTTAAAGCAGTAGACAATTTACCGTGGCATGATTAGTGGCATGACTGTTTTGATGAGTTGTGTTATTCAACCACTTTATATGAATAAAGATAGCATACGTTGGTCATTGTGCCTTTCTCAGAGGGACTGGTTGCCATAGAGACCATGCCTCCACACTGGGACAGACAAACAGGGAGGCCATGCCACCTTGGTTGTATCAGATGCCACACTTCCTTGAGTTCCTTGGACTTACATTCCGAGAGGTTGTTCCTTCTTTACAGTCTTTACAGACACTGAAAATGACTCTTTGATTGGGACTGATAGGCAGAGGGGCCATGGCTTCACTGGGATCGACAGACAAAAAGAAGCAATGCCTCCTTGTTAATGATTAACAGGAAGAAAGTCCATGCCTCCTTAGTTGGTACTGACAAACAGAGAAGCCATGCCTCCTTGGTGGTGACTGTCAGGCAGAAAGAATATATCACACCACCTTCACCAGGACTGACAATCAGAGAGGCTATGCCTTCCTAGCTGAGTCCTCTTTTGTCAGGACTAACAGACAGAGAGGTCACTGTTACTATACTGTGACTGAGAGGCAGAGAGGCCATGCTTCATACACTGGCCTGACTGGTAGCTACACTAGGAAGCTACACTACCTTGATGGTGACTGGTAGGCTGGTAGATGCCATGTCTCCTTGGTTACAACTGACAAGCAGAAAGGCCATGTCTCCTTGGTTGATTCTGACAGGCAGAAATCCTGCCTGTCTTTTTGGTTAGGATTGGTAGACAGAGAGGCCACATCTCTTTGATTAGGACTGACAGGCAAAAAGGCTCCACCACCCTGCTTTGATCCCTTACTGAATCAGTATCATCTGAGCTATATTTTGGATTAGTTTTTGATCAGTGAATAAAATAAGATCAGCTTTTGTTAGTAGACTGAATCGTTTGGAACCTCAAATATCCTTCATATAAATTGAGTCCTGATGGTTTGAGGGCAATGTACTGGTAAAACACAGAAATGAAGGCTGATAATTAGTAATATTGTGCTATTTTTATTGGAGATCACCTCCAGCTGTGGATATGAATTATGTCCAACTGTTGAGACGTATATGAATGGTGGAGCTTGTCTTGCCAAGTCTGTGCTGATTTGGAGAGACACTCATGAGACAATATGGCTGAGGCCAATAACATTCCAGAGCTTTGTGACCAGAACCCAAATGAAACTCGTTCCAAACAAAACACATAGCAACTCTGTTCTCATGAGCACTTCATGGAGAGTACCTATGGAAGAGAATGGGTAAGAGATGTGTTCCTGTTATTGCTCAGAAATAATAAAACTAAGGTCCATTTGTATATTCAGAATAAGGACATTATTGAATCATCTGCTCTTGTTGAAATGAGCTCCCACAGCACACTAGGCTCGTTATACATGTTTTTTATTGGACCAGTGTGTGTCTGCAAAAAACAGATTTGTGCTTTACATTTTTTTACAGTCAAGTTCTCAGGTTTGAACTTGTAGTATCTGCCTCCCAACAGATGGTATTACCATTTATCATGTTCTTTAGAAGAAGTTACTTTACTATATTTGATTATAATGTGTGTAATTTTGGTATAGCTACTGTTTAACAATGCCAACCTGAACTTTAACATTGGAGCACACAGGTATGGGTTATCTACAAAAAAGTACACTAATCAGTCGTCTTTTTCCCAGGAAAAATAGCAAATAAGCTAATCAACAAATACATCTAGATGAATTCCCACTTGTGCAGGTGTTTTGATATTCTCATTATTAATTGACTTTTTAAAAATGCTGTCCTCTTCCCCTCATCGCACATTAGTAATATTTGAATTTTAGAGCCTGAAAGATAAAGTCTCATTAATGTGAAATAAAATCAATCACTGTCTGCCTTTGGTTAACATTAGACAAGTATATTTATTAAGGATGCTACCAGAAAATAGTAAAAAAAAATAGTCAAAAATGGTTAAACAACATAAGTGATTAAAAACGATATGTGATTAAAAATGCAATTTATTGTCTAGGCCTGAACATCACAGAAACAGCACAGGCAAGCTCTTTGTGGGATTAACTAGAGTGTGCATATATTCTAATGTGCCAAAATAATCTAATACTGGGTTGGTCTTCCAAAGGGCATGGACTCTATGAATTTGAGGAAGTATTCTGTAGGCAATGAATACCATAACTTCTGCAGAACAGTCCACAATTCTGTTGTATTCCGAGGTGTAGGATTTCTCTGTTCTACAGTGCTTTGCATCCCAGAATTTGTTCAATAACATTAAGATTTGGTGACTTAGGTGGGAATCGCAGATGAGTGTTCCTTTAACCGCAGTTTGGTGTCTCTGTATGTGTGTGGTGTGGCATTGTTCTGTTGAAAAAGCCCAGAACCATCAGAATGAATATAGGATGTGAACGGGTGTAACTCCTCAGAAAGGCAAACCCATAGTGTTCACCTGACTGAGATGTTTGTAGACATACCAAGGGTCCCATTGAATGCCAATCAAACAAACTCCATACCATTATGGAGCCATAACCAATCTGTATCAGTTCTCTGGTACTCCAGTGTACAGTATACAGAATTTTACAGCAACCACCAAGAGAAAAAAGATGCTTCTCGTCTGTTTAAACTGAAATGTAGACACCAGAAATGCATGCACACTTTCTTATAAATTGATGCATGTGACCTATTCCAAGAATAGAAAGAAAAATACATGTAAACTGTTCTAGTGCTGAAAAGTTTTATTTCTACCTTAGATGTGATTTGTGAAAGAATTATATTTAAAAATTGTCCTTTAAATTTATATTAAATTTATATATTTTATATTTTATAATTGTATATTTCATTGCCATGTCTTTGCCAGACATACTGGGAAAGGGGCAAACCTCTGTAGCTCGTTATAATGTTAGTATAGCTAAAGTTATATAGAGTTCTTAACCTATATTGCGTCTTTGGCATCTTTGGCTAGAAGCTGTGATTCTTTGTCATGTATCTCTTGCTATTAGTAGATATGTTTGATGTATTTTGTGATGCAAGTTTGGCGTTGTTGGTGTTAAGTGTTTAGTAATACAAGCTAATTGTCAGCTAGTAAAAATAGTTAATGTAGAAGGCCAAAATGCATTTATTTAGTTAAGCATAAAATGGGATTCAGAAACAAGTAGTGCACTAATTTCTAGTACTTTAAATGTTTATATTGTCTCTCATTGGTGGATAACAGCTTACCAAACCTGCTTGTCGACAGAGCAGATAGACTCGAAAAACCTATAGCCTGGACATAAAATCTGATTATCCTGAGAACACAATAGTAATTTCTCCCCAGGGTCTTCTTAATAGCTGTGTTCTGTTACTGATTTCAGCACACCCACTTTTAAACAGCCTGTTCTTTGAGGGAATCCCTGTTGCTATCTTGAAGGTCATCCCATCTAAACCTACAAGCCAGCACAAGTTCATTACTCAAGTTATCAAGCCAAGGTTAAAGTAATGACGTAGAGTATGACAGTTAATTAATTCCATTACCTTACTGTGCTAAGTAGCTAGACAGCTCATTGACGAGCATACTAGCCACTAAGCCACTGAAACTGTGCATAGATCTACCTTATATTAAAGCAGATGATCGGTTTTGCTATACTGTATATTATTAGTTAAGAAACCAGGTTGACACGCTAATTTACTATTGAACTATTATGACTTGCCAACATGAGAGAAACTAGGTGTTTTCAAAACAGTATTAAGTTGCAGAGCATATCTTATATTCATCAAACATTTAAAGCCTGAGTAATGTGGAATTCAGACATGAATTACAGCAATTAAGAGCAGGAAAATTTGAGCTTTCAGAAATGTCAGTAACCTCTACAGTCCTACAGTCTAGTCATGTGGTCCCTTGTTGAATTACATTCACTGTGTGTCTAGCCAAATGCCATTTAACCATTCTCCCAGGACTGAGGTACTGTAACATGAATGGCAAGAAAGTGTGATGTAAAAAGAATAGCCACCTGTAAAAACTGTCAGCCAGCCTTTATAGACATTACGGCTTATTTGTCTTGTTACCTTGCATTATTTGTGCCATTTAACCTTCCTTGTCTCCACTTTTCACAGTGTCTCCTTTTTGTCAAGCATTTAAAGTGGTTGCAAGTGTTGTACAAAAAAAAGCTTTATATAACAGAAGGAAATGAGCTACCACAAATGCCTGACTATATAAAATCCAAAAACAATAAGAACAGAAAAAAAAGTACTGCAGTTTTTTTATAGACTTTAAATTGGCTTTAGGTTTATTACAACATCACGCACTTGGAGAAAGAAGAGCTCCCGGCAGTTTCCAGATGTTTCCCTGGTCCTGGTTGTGGCGTCACTGTTGAGGTTATTATAAAAGCCTAAGAGCTGACACTATTGTTTTTTATCCTCTGATGGACATTTGGTGATTTATTGCTTATTAAATCATGCAATCCATGACCCTTCCTGTGACAATAGAGAGATAATGGGCTCTGCCATATTGTGTGGGGTGCTCGCTGTCACCATGATTCAGTGTGGCTCCTTAGAGGTAATTATTTTTATTTTTCTGCAACTTGGGCATGGCTTATGGCCTACACAAATGCAACTGCATCATCCAGTGTAGCTTTTTTTATCAAACAGCAGACAAAGGCAGCTGTATGTAAACATGTAGTAAGACTCTATTTAAGCATGGTTAATATCGATGGTCAAGGTACAGGAGTAGGAACTAGGAAACTGGGAAAAGAACATTATATAAGCCCATACAGTTACAGTCCACTTTATTAGGAACATATTCTTATATGCTATACTTATGTAATGGCTTAGATTACACATGGTGTTAGAAAGGTGCACATCTGTCAGTTGCACACTAAAGGTTGTCAGACAATTTTAGCTCACCATGGTTGTTGATAGATATTTTATGAGTTACTGTAGACGACCTGTCTGCTCAAACCAGTCGGCAATTCTCCTCAGACCTCCATCCTCTACAAGACATTTCCACTAACAGAACTGAGCTTGTTTTTCCCAACATTTCAAGATGGTTGTGTGTGAAAAGTCCATGTGATCAGCAACATCTGGAATACCACAACCACAAAGTCACTGAGATCCCTTTTTACCATTCTGAAATTCACTGTAAAACTTAACACGAGACTTTTGAGCTATATCTGTATTATTATATTCATTGTAAAGCTCCTGGTTTATGTCAGCATAAACTAATGTGAATACAGCTGTAGAGCTTTCTGTTTGGATAATTACATGAATGAGCAGGTGAGCAGGTGTTGCTAATATAGTTACCAACATGTGTTTGGGCTTACATTTAGTGGTACCAATTCTGTACGTCCCATTGTAAGTGTGAATGTAAGTAAAAGTAGAATGTAAGGAGTCTTCTTTTGTGGAGAGAAAGGTTTTTTTTCTGGGACAATGCAAACTTAAACAAATCTATTAATTAGGAGTTGTGGACAAGGCAGACATGCAGAAATGAGGAAGAGTTCAGAATCAGAAATACTTTATTGATCCCAGAGGGAAATTACACAATGACACCTCTAACAATGTAAACTTTGGCTAGGAGTCTTTTTCTGAAGATTTGGGTGTGAAAACCTGTAGTCAGTTCAAAATGTCAAGGTTGAACACCTGTTAACTCTATCCAGCCTTTGTATTCTCAGATTCAAAATGTCAGGCATAGGTTATTTATTATAACACACCGAAGCCAGAAGGAGCAGAACTAAATTCAGAGTTTCTGTATTTGGGTGTATCTCTAAACCATCCAAACCTGGGTTTAGAATATGAAAATTGCATTAGATTCTGCATGACTGTCATAAACCCTGCCTATGTGAAAGAACTGTCCTTTTCTAACGAGCTCTACTAACCCTCCCCATTTCCTTTCTTTGTATCAGATGGGTGGCAGGAGACTGGGGTGAGTGTTCAGTGACGTGTGGAAAAGGTGCACAACATCGCGAAGTCGGCTGCGTGTATCAGCTCCAGAATGGCTCGTTCCTCACCACACGAGAACTCTACTGTCTCGGTGTGAAACCAGAAAGCATTCAGCACTGTGAGGGACGCCACTGTCTCACTGCGTGGGATGCCACAGAGTGGAGCCAGGTTTGAAAATGTCTCTCGGTTTTTTTTTATTATGTAACATACTGAGTTTGCTAAAAGAATATGCATAACAAGTGCACGGCCGGTGTACATGAGAGAACTTACTCTGTCATAACAAAGTTCTGGCACAGGAAAACTACAAATGCTGAATTAGCAATGGCAAAACATAATTAATCATGGAATTAAAAAGACTATTGAATTGTAGAGTCCTATCACAGTCCTATTATAACAGGGTCAAAAAAGGGCATGGAACAAAAGATGAATTACAGCTTTTATGTTTGCTTCATCAGCGCACACTCAGTAAAGCATTGTGCAAACTGATTGCATAACCCAAAATTAGACATTTCTTCAAATTGCAGGTCTGTCATTAGAGGACCTTCATCATATAATCTGACATGAACACTTCATTGCATAGTCTGTTACAGAGCTTATTGGGATCATCTTATACTTTGTGACAAGTAATAATCTTAAAAGACAGCCAAAATGGCACAGTGTCAAACCTACATACGTTTATTGTCTGTATAATTCTTGTACCAGCTGTATTAGTGCTGCTACTGTTTTTCACCTTAGTGTCACAGCTGGAGAGTTTAATTGGTGAACTGCCTCGTAACCCCATTAAACAATGGTTTTATGACCATAAACTGACACTGATGGTATAGGTATAAATGAAGGTGTAAGTAGAAGTGTATGGGTAGGTATAGGTGAAATTGTAGGTGCAGGTATGAGCATAGGTGTAGGTGTAGGTATAAATGTAGGTGTTAGATAATCAATTTATATAAAATGATTAATTTTCAGGTTTGATCTGTGATTCTTCCTCCATCCTGGGACTCTCTTACAATACTCTCTGTACTCTCTTACAATACTTCTGTGCCTATTACACTTGTACAAGCTCCACACACACACACACACACACACACACACACGCACACACACACACACACACACACACACACCATTCTTAGTGCTTTTCCAATGAATGGAGTGGAGCAGAATGAGAAGCTGTGCACAGAAACAGATGAGCTAGAATCTGTAATTTTATACCTACAAAGTGACCTACACTCACTGTCCACTTTATTTGGAACAGCTGTACACTCATGCAGTTATCATATCAGACAATCATGTGGCAGCAGCACCGTAGATCTTTTCCAGAGTCTGTGCTCAGTGTAGCCTCAGATTTCTGTTCCTGCTTGACAGGAGTGGAATTCGATGTGATCTTCTGCTGTTGTAGCTTATCTGCCTCAAGGTTTGGTGTGACATTCCTTTCGAGATGCTTTTATGCACATTATGGTTGTATAGAGTGTTTTTTCAAGTTGTCATAGTCAAAGTCACAAAGATCACTTTCCCATTCTGATGTTTGATGTGAACTTTAACTGAAGCTCTCAATCTGTATCATGCAGCGTTTTACTGCAGATATATGACACATGATTGGCTGATTGGATAATTCTATGAATGTTCACGTGTACAGTTCCTATTAAAGTGGACAGTGAGCGTATAGAATCATTGTATCCAGTCAGCATATATTCCTTATAGGAATTTGGGGCTTATACATTACATATGTTCCTGTGATGCTTTAGTTTGGCCTCTGGAGGGCACTGTGGTAGTTTTTGCTCCCTCCCTCCCTCCCTCTCTCGCCCCCCC
>JAOVVF010000004.1:8601320-8639912 GCA_028565595.1 Duopalatinus emarginatus
CTTTTTTTTTTTTTTCTTAAAATGTCCAGGATGTTGTGTTTTATCCACTTCATTAAGAAAAGCTTCTTTCATTGGAGAAACTAGTTAATAGGACTCCACAGGGGGTGGCATTTAACAAGCCTGTTTTCTTTCTGTCATTCTTCTTGTTTTCCTTATACCTCCCACTCGTCCTCCACCTCGTCCTCCACTTTCTTTTCCTGTTCTCTCTCTCCATCTCTCCAGTGCTCATCTAATTGTGGGAGAGGCATCAGGAAAAGGACAGTGACATGCACAAATCCTCAGGGCCTCTGTGACCCTGCCTCTCGTCCTATCCGCCAGGAGCCATGTGAGGATTACTCAAAATGCTATGAGTGGAAGACAGGAGACTGGTCCAAGGTACACACACACACACAAATACATTATATGGCTGAAGGCGTGTGGACACCTGACTATCCCGTCCATATGCGCACCTTCTCTTTCTGTTGCCACAAATTTGGGAGCACACAGTTGTTAGGGTATACTGTAGCATTACAGTTTCACTTCACTAAGTGTTGCTATGTTCCTGTATAACATAAGCTCCATCCATGAAGACACAGTTTGGACTGAAAGCTCTCTAGTAGCCTCTGCAGAGCTCAGACCTCAGCCACACTGACATCTGATGACCAAAATCAGTGCCCAGCCCCACTAATGCTCTTGTGGCTGAATTTACCATTCAGCCATGATCCAAAATCTAGTGGAAAGTCTTTCCAGAGTTTTGCTATTCCTACCTAAGTCACCAGATCTCAGTTTTATTGAACAAATCTTTTTCTGGCACTTTAGTGTACAGTTCCTGTTCCTGAGTTGCTTTGTCCTAATACTAACAGCAGCCATCCTAAATCTGAAAATACTTTTTTAATGCATGATATCAATAAGAGGAACACGACTGCTCCTTTGCTTATAGTGATTTTAGCGGCAACAAAAATTGAATCCCAGGCGCCTGAGCAGTCTGAGCTCTTCACACACAAGCTCTGAAAGCTGAGGCCAGTTTCCAGGTTAGATTTGCTGTATTTGCATGAGGAGAACACACACAGATGGGCATGTAGAGGGACTTGATATACACCATTGTTTTATCTGGAATGACTGGTACCTGTCATGATGAAAAGGCCAGTTATTAGGGAAGATTTTTATAATCTTATCTTATAATATTATCTTATAATAATAATAATAATAATAATAATATTTATTATTATTATTATTATTATTATTATTATTATGATATAAAGCGTATTTTACATTAATTCTTTCATTTCCTTTTGCATCTTGATGTCCTATGATACACCCTGTACATGTTCATATTTCTCCTGTGATGTCTTAGCCCTTATTATTCTGTCTAAGTACTAAAGTAATGCCAGTCTGGATTTAGGTGAAATTACTAAAGGAAAAAAAAAAACAGAGCTACACCTTTCAATTTTAGCACATTCACTGAAAAATGGATGTTGAAAAGGCACTATGTAGATGATTTCATTGGCTTTTATTTGTGAGCTTCAATTCAGGAAGGAAATAGGACTGTATAAATGATGACTAATTTAAATGATCTTTAAGTGAGTGATGCATGTTTCTTTTAGCCAAGACACTCAGACATGCCCTTACATTATTTTATAGTGCGAGTAATCAAGTGCAGAGGGAAAAGAGTAAATCAAAAATGTAAAAAAATAATAATAATAACTTGTATGTAAAATCTGAATGCTTATTAATTGGAGATGTAAGGTCATATTCAGAGTTGGTGACGTAAGCTCAAAGGTTATGTCAGTATTCATGTAGGGCATTCATTCAAGTTATGACTATTCAGAGTTGACTCAAGTATTTATGTTGCTCAAGATATATGTTTGGTAGTCAAGATGTAGCTGCTCAAGAAGATTTTTATGCAAATCAAGCCTCCAGGTTTGTCTGATTTTGAGTAGACCAAGTCAGGGGTTTTCAGAAGCATCTGGACCACTGCCTTTTAAACATAAATGACAGCCTGAAAAAAAGTCTGTGGTTGAAAATGTGGAAGGAAATAGCTGTTTTTTCTTTGCTGTCGAATTTTATAAAATAAAAAAAAACAACAAAAAAAAAAAAAAATTAAATTCACAATCCCCATGTTTCATGGTCAGTGTTGTTCATTTGGTCATTAATATTATTGAGAAGAAAAGCATGTTGTCATGCCATTAGCACATTCAAAATGTACACAATTGATTAGACAGATGATCTCTCCTACAGTGAAACCTATCACTCATGTACTTCTGGTAGAATTTCAGGGTAACACTTATATTTTTGCCTTATTATAGGTGTTACCTGCTTGTTCTTGAAATGTATGTGACCCTTAATACAAATCATTAACCTATAAAAACATATAAAAACATTATGTAAACATATGTAAAAAAAAACCAAAAAACTTTTTTTAAGCCGTATCCGGTTTGACTGTCTTGGTAATTAATGGTTTACATGACACACATACTTACTTACATACATACGTACTCTGGAGGGTGCAATAGAAGAGAGCTATTCACTAGCATAACACAAGCAAATAAGTTTTGCATAATATATTTTATTTTTATACATCTTGTGTGATGACCGTTTTTTGAGAGCTACAGTCATTCTACTAAATATTATTTAGCCTGCGTATTTGCAGAAAACAGGAAGCATGCAGGCTATTATTGCAGAGAAGGAGGCAACACCTACAGTATAATGTAAGGATATGAAAACACTTAATAAAACTTAGAGCAAATGTTGCCAAGTAACTGCTGCATTCACTACTTATATAACTAATAATCTAATCAACACATTCAGTTCCATATTGTGTGGGCACATGTGGTATCAGGTACAGACTGTTTCATCTCCATCTCTCACTTGGTTACTGATATAATTCAGTTACTGTGCCCTAGTATTGTGTTCTACAGTAATGAGCTGTTTTACACAACCATACACCACACTGGTTAAAGCAGAGGCACATCATTTTATATTTTAAACTTGATAAAGGCACTAAAACAGCCAAAAGCATGTTATGCTGTCTGCAACTTTTCCTGCCTGTAATTTCTTAACACGGTTTCATTTGGGTTTAAATATACACTTTATGTTTATATACCAGTATATGTTTATGGAGGTGTATATTATGTATCAGCACTTTTTAATGTAACCTTACATTTATTACCCTTGGACATAATAAAAATAATAATAAAAAACACAATAAAGTTGTATAAATCCACTTGTTCCTGTCCCTGGTAAAGTTTTGAGCCATTTCATCACTTGCCTTTGGGAGAGCACTTTAATATAAGTCTTTATGAGCAAAGCTTAGGGCTAAAGGCCAGCAGGAGCCTTGGGTTTGTCCTGCTTGTGATTACAGTTATACCTTACAAACAGAACTTAAAGCAGAATTGTGTTCGCTCAGTGCTCTCAGCACTGAAGCATGGTTCATTTTCATTCACCGCAGATGGAGGGGGTGCAGGCAGTGGAGACATGGTGATCTTTGTCAAGGTCGAGAGGGAAAGGGCTCTGGTTTCACAATAAAGACTGTGGTTTTAGGTCAATGAGGCTAGGAGAGATTAAGTTAGCATGCTGAGATTTGGTGCACACTTTGAAATTTCAGTTGAATGGGGACGAGGAAATAAGGGAAAGGGAAGCCTGGACTGATGGACTGATCAGCCTATTGCTGAAGATGTGCTTTATTTGAACAAGTATTATGCGGAAACGGGCTTTGTCTTTTGGTAGTTATAAATTTGGACACCATACTCCAATCCACTCTTTCCAGCTCCAGCCCACACTAAATGAAAATGTCTTGCTGTTCCAATTTGATGGAACACTTATACACTGATAGACCCAAGCACCTTTAGCAGGTCGGGTTCCTTCTTGTGCAAAGCTTCATTATAACAATTTTACATCTCTCTTGCAAATACAGTCTTCTACAATATCCAAAGTTTTTTAATTCCTGGGGAAATGCACATTATGTTAAATTATTCCTATTCTGATCATGGATTAACCCAAGTCACTAGTCTCAATGACTTGGTGTGGTTGTGCTCACTTTGTGGCATATTGCTCACACTGAGCTACGAAATCTCATCTCAACTTGTATAATACTTTTTTTCTGGAATGCCATGTTTGTCCAATTATGTGAAACACATTGTGAGTGCTGGCTCAGATGACAAAATTAGATGCTGCATTTGTCAACTGGATGGGAGGTTGAAATTGGTTCAATTCTGCCAGCAGAATTATATCACACCAAACAGGCTCCTTGTGCTATCTTTGTAATCTGTGCATTGTATACAACAGCAGTCAGCAATTAAATTTGGCTACAGGCCTGTTCATTACACTCCTGGTTATTAGGAAACATGGTTTTGTATGTGTAATAGGTCTGCTGTAAAATAAGTTATCTTTTTAAAGTATTTAAACATTGATAATCGTTGTGCCATTACCAAAAATAAATTCAAAAAGATAAAAACCTATTAACGTTGTTATAAAGTGTTAAGCATGTTTGTTAGACCTGCCAGTTAAAAAGTGCAGTTTGCATGAATTTGCCTGTAATTGTCTATTAGGTGGGACCAGAAGAATGCTCACTATACCAATTCAATTCACTTTGTATTGCACTTTTAACAATAGGTATTAGAACAAAACACCTTTACAGAAATCCGTGTATAGGATTAGATGCCTAATCACCAAGCAAGATGCAGTAGTACTTAAGAAAATGTCCCTGAGATAACTGGGAAAAGGAAACCTAAGTTTGTTGAAATGTTCAGTATTAGAATATTGTGAATTAGCACAGGATTGATTAGCACTTTGATATGAATCTAAAGTGTCCAGGTGACATTTATCCACTGAAGAATGGGTGAGATACATTTCCTTTTTGATAATGATGCTGATATCAGGTATTGGTACAACAACATGCTGATTTTACTCATGCTAAGACTCTAAAAAATGCTTAAATTTACTGACATGGGATACTGTGTGATGTAAGTGTAGTGCTGGTTTCTGCAGGCCTCAGGACATGGAGCAATATGCTCCATAAAAAGTGAGCATTGGTATCTTGAGTTGTGTGCACAATACAGCCAGAAGTATGTGAACACTGGAGCCTCACATCCAGATGTGCTTGATGATGAACATCTCTTTCCAAAATGACAGGCATTTGTAGTCCCCCTTTGTTGCTATAACAACCAACACTATTCTGGGAAGTCTTAGTCATAGATTCTGCGTTAGAAGCTTTATTTAGGTCGGACACTGATTTTAGGCAAGGTGGCGATTCATACAATTAATCCCAAAAAGTTTTTATGGTTCCTTCTTTGTGAATTATCATGCTGGATCAAGTTTGGCTCTCTTAGCTCCAGTGAAGTGACTTCAAATTCTAGAGACATACAAAGACGTTTTAGATGTGTCTTTGTGGCAACAGTCTGGGGAAGACCCACATATGAATGTGATATTTTTGAGCATATATTGTAACCATGTGCATAGACCGATGAAGCGAACACTGTTAAATATAAGCACATTTGAGTTCTGCAAGCACTGAGACATGTACCCTTCCTTCCGCAGAACTTGCCAGGGTCTACAATGTGATAATGAGTCAATGTGCAAAACACCTTACGTGCACAGCTCTTTGTACTCATTTTTTAATGGCCATGCTCCCTGACACAGCTCTCTGCTGTCTGCACTCTGCAGGCCAGCGCACAATAGCACTCTCTTAATACATATGTTTAAATACTGAAAGATGTTGAATATTGCTTGCAGGACACAGCAGCAGCTAGCATAAACAGCACTAAATAAAATGTTATTCAATTCCAGTGTTAATATTGAGGAGTACCAGAAAGCATAAACTCGGACAGTACCAGACAGTAAGAAAAACTCCCTAAGATGACATGAGAGGGAGGGAGTTCTATCTTCTAGGGGTCCTAGGATTGTTAGATTATTGACTATTACACTTCTACAACTGTATACCATAAAGTCAAACAGTACTAACTGTGTTAAAAGGATATTCCATATATGAGTATATTGAGAATGAGGGTCTTGGTATCAGCACACGTCTGTTTGGTAATAGTAGCAGTGAGATTTTCCAGTCGGGCAAGGAAAGACATGGGCATAAATAGTTTTTGGGAAGTGCAAATACTTTGATGCCATCCACAGTAGCAGAAACAGTTCCTCCTAATGCATTGTGCTGTTCAAATATATTTATGATACATTTGCAAGTTCTGGCTGGTTCAGTAAGTTTAAATGACACACGCATAACTGAAGATATGGCAGTAATGTTCTGGCTCATCAATGTGACATTATAACTAATTGCACATAATTAATTATAAAGTTTCAGATTTTGTACTGAAGCGTGCTTGGTTAACCAGCTGCCACATTACTTAAATTATATTAGTTGCATATTTTGTCTATGCTCCTCTTCATATTGGCTTGTTTATCAGACTCAGATTGGTGGTTTGGCTTACCGTCTGAAACCAGTTAAAGGTTCTGCACTAGTAAGATCAGACTGTGTGGTGTACTATTGTAAGGGGCTATGTTTGGACAATAGATATGGTTGACACAATATAATAAGCCTCAGCCCCTAGTTGCTAACTCTTTTTGCTCATGAATAAATTCAGTTTAAATCAATGGGCTTTTAACATTTTTATAGTCTTCACTGTGTTCATTTCAAGTCTCTAAGGTCACAGTGTGTGATTTTGATGGATAGGGAATGGATATTTAATTGACAAAATTAATTAGCCTGCAATTTAAGGTCCTCAGTGAATTTTTTATGCATTTGCAAAAAGCCAGCAAACCCAATTGGATCAAAATTTAATTGGCTTATTATGCATTAATTGCTTATCTTTGTTTAGATCTGCCAAGATGTAAAATGAATAGAATCTGTTCCAGGTCTGCAGATATGCATGTTTATTAGAATGTACTGGAACAAGCTGATTGGGTTTTACTAATATTTTGCTTATGAATAACACCTCATTTGGGATTTAATTGAGTGTGATCATGACAAGCACACTCATTCTGAAATCTAATCACCTGTGTCTCAGAGGAAGTCCAATGATGCATTATTCAAGAGATTTGTTAAACAGTTATCCAGCAGTTACATTACATTTTACATTACATTACACTATAAAAAAAGATAAAATGCACTACAAGTATGTGAACACCTAAAAATAACACCCATATTTGGGCCTTCTCCAAACTGTTGCCACAAAACTGAAAGCACACAATTGTCTAGAATGTATATTGTAGCTTAATGATTTTATTTTATTGGGACTCAAACTTCTTCTAGCATTACAATACCAATGGCAACAAGTGAGGTTCATAAAATCATAGTTTGCCATGGAGCCTTGACCTCAACTGCACTGAACACTTGAAACAGCAACTACACCCAAGGCTTCCTCACCCAACATCCATGCCTGCCCTCTCTAATTCTCTTGTGGCTAAATTAGCAAATCCCCACAACTATGAAAATCTCGTGGAACGCCTTCCCAGTAGAATGGAGTTCATTACAAGAGAAAAAGGGAGACTAAATCTAGAATGGTATGTTCAACAAGCACACATGGGTGTGATGGTCAGGTGTCCACAAACGGTAGGCAATATAGTGTATGTCTGTGGCTATAAAGTGTCATAGCTGTATATAGGATGTGTGGTATAGGCTTATTTTTATGCAAGCTTTCTGACTACATTTCAAGCTGTAATTGTACCATTACTTCAAGTTTCTCTGTAACATGACCCATTAGGATAATTGGGATAAATACCAGCCAGGCTGTTTGGTACTATGTCACAACCAAACAGTGAGGGCATAGACAGATCCTAAAGATCTTCAGTTTAATGATAAGTGTTCATCCTGTGCAGAACTGCTCAATAAAGCATTTGATAGAAGGTGTTGTATCTAGCTGCATAACTTCTAATGGTAACCTGTTTTCATTCCAGTGCTCATCATCCTGTGGGCGAGGGCTTCAGTCCCGTGTGGTCCAGTGCATGCACAGAGTGACTGGCCGTCACGGCAGTGACTGTCCCACAGTCCTAAAGCCACCAGCATACAGGCAGTGTCATCAGGGGGCATGCAATGAAAAAATTAATGTCAACACCATAACTTCACCAAGACTAGGTAAGATTCCAACATTCCAGATACCATATATTATATATTTTATCCTTTCAAAAAATTATGGGGGATAAAAAAGCTTTTCCTTCAGCCAGCCAGAGATCTTAACATCTGAGAAAATGTATAAAATCTTTCTGATCCTGTATTCTTTGGTCAGACAGTAAGAAGACTGATAACATCAGACTGCCAGATCAAAATGTAAATGAATCTCGTCCAGGTTTAAGCTTACCTTGTGTCAACAGTCAGAGGATAAATATGGTTAATTCATATCATGTGTAGTTTTTTTTTAAAGAAAGAAAGAAAGAAAGAAAGAAAGAAAGAAAGAAAGGTGACGAATGAGATGAAGGTCATTTACTGCCCTGTGAGCTGTTTTCCTCAAACTGGAGAGATAATGGGAAGAGAGCGAAAGAGTAGAAAATGGTCTTAGAGGAGTGCTGTAACAGAGGAATGCTCTAACACAGCTAAATAATGCAGATTTCCTTTTTGAGCTGTAAGACAAAATCATAAACCTTACTTCAAGTTTATTTGTCCAGTGACTGTCATCAGCCAGTCTATCATCTAATTTCAAACAACATTAGCAAAACACTGCTGTTATTGGGAAATAATCAGCTTCAGGATGATAACAGTAACTTCCCTGCATAATTAATGGAGGTTGATTGTATTTCTTTAAAATGTATACAAACATTAAATTAAATATGAATTAACATTAGTTCTTTGGTTACAATTACTGTCTGGCTTTGACATGGCTGGTAGATTTATATAAATGCACTTGTTAAACACAGGAGCATGTAACAGCTCATATGCAGAGATTTGTATAGCAGATGCTTCATATGAATGAAAAAAAAAAGATTTTTAAAGAAAATCATATGATTTGTCAGTTGAAGTTTTTCTAGGAGTCTTGAATGTCTGTGTTTTGACAGAGTAAATATGTCAAGAATGTAATTATCTCCAGGACATGCGAGTTTTAGGTTTCTTAGTAGAACAGCGAGCTGTGTGTGTGTGTGTGTGTGTGTGTGTGTGTGTGTGTGTGTGTGTGTGAGGGAGAGAGAGAGAGAGAGAGAGAGAGAAATTAATGTAAAGTGTTAGCAGGCACAATATAATATTTTCTGAGGCCACTCACTGTTCTTGTATCCTTTCCAACAGCGGCACTGACGTATAAGTGTACAGGAGATCAGTGGACAGTGTACTGTCGGGTGATTCGGGAGAAGAACCTGTGCCAGGACATGCGCTGGTACCAACGCTGCTGCCAAACTTGCAGAGACTTTTATGCCAGCACAATGTCCCGCGAAAGTTAATGAGCCTGGCACTTCTTACTACGTAGCAGCTTAATTTTTTAATGTCCTCTTCTATTTTGTACTGTCATAAATGACACTGTGTATATTGTTATTAAGGATTATTTTTAAAGCAGTAACCGATAAATTAATGCACGTCAGATCTTTCAAATGGGATGTCGAAGAACTTTGAAGATTTTGACTTGAAAATGGTGCAAAAGGTCTATGACTTTTTTTTTTTATATTGATTTTACATTTCTTCGCTGTAAACCAAAGTTGTGAACATAGGAGGCCATTGGAGATGACTTCTTCAGCATAGCAGCTTGGCTGTTGTACAGTAAGCTGAAAATGATTAGGCTTACGTTGCTTTCTGAAAGCCACTGGTTGGCCAGTAATCCCAAAACTGAGCAATGGGACGTTATTGTCCTTTCAATATCCTTATCACATATTCGCTGTCTTTCTTATTTCTTCCAGATTTCTTAGCAAGGTCCATAAAGTGCATTAACAACATTATATAATCCAGAACGCCATGGTTTATGGGGCCAGCTGCAGCCCATAAGCTATGGCACAAGCCATGGTTGTCTTAAAGTAAGGTCAGCTATAACTAAATAGGTTAAAGCTAAGACTGATTTTGAGCGAGCACTTTACACTTGTAAAACCAACTAAATGTACACTTAAGAGCAATTAATACAGGCCTTCTGTGCACAATGATGTGAAAAGATACTAAGTTGTTAGTGCTGCACACACATAGATGTGGCAACAATTACAGATTTGTCCCCTTGGTATGGCAATATGGGGGCATCTAAAAACTGCAGTATTCTGCTTTTTCAGATAAAGAAATCATTAGGCCAAATATGAATAAAATTCACCAGGTAGTTTACTTATAGGAGTAAAGGTCAAAGACAAACTTTTGTTGATGGTAGTGGTCACTTGCCTTACATTTTTGCACCAGCTCTATCTAGGTGAAGTTTATCCGGTAACTTCACAAGCCTTCATCTTGTGAGCCAGTAAAAACCAAGCATGCAGCACTGAAGTGTCTTTGGGCTGTAAGAGAATGGATTCACTTTTTTATTATTCACTCATCTGAAAAAACAACAACAAAAAAATAGCAATCACGTCTACAATATACTTTGCGGTTTATTTCAGGTTTTTTTCTCTTCTTGCTCGGGTTTTTCTGTTAGCAATTTTTGTCAACTCTGCACAGAAATACACTACAGGCTACCCAAAGCTTGTTTACTAAATCCTGTGACCAAACTAGGACTGCAAGATTGCACATGCACCACTTGAAACACCTTGAAATACCTTAGCTGAGACCTGCCATAGCAGAGACTTTTTGAAACATTGCTATGTTTGGACACACGGGCTGGACAGTTTATTAAGACCGCTGGTTCTTATCCCTGGTCCCTTATTTCTGTTGCTCTAACAGCGATGAGCTCAACACCTGATGAAGTCGGTGTGTTAGAGCAGTGGCGCAGTGGGTAGGACTGTCATCTCACAGCATGACCTGCCTGGGTTTGATTTCCTCAGGGAGGTCTGGTTTCCTCCCAAAAACTTGCAGTCAGGCGAATTGGAGATACTAAATTAGGTGTGAGCGTATATGTGAATGTGTCTGTTTGTGTATCTGCCCTGCAATGGACTGCCAGAGTGTTTCCCAGCCTTCCTAGTCAGTGCTGGGATAGACTTCAGGATAGACCCCCCCCCCTTCCCCAAGACCTAGTAGTAGTATAAACAGCTTAGAAAATGGTGTAATTGAGTGAGTGGTAGTGAGTGTTAAATCAGGGGAAAATGTGCAGAACATGGCGTTCTCCTGGACCAGTCTTGGGAGCTTGGAATATACACAATATCGACAGATAAAAAAAATAAAAAACTTACTGTACTTTTACTCAGTTTATTTTTTACTGTAAGCAAAATTGATCGAACCCCCATGCGACTTCTCTGTTTCCATAGCTGCAGGATTCATGCAGGTATATTTAACTATATTCATACTTCTCTTTACAACTTTACGGTTTGTCATCCTAAAAAAACGTTCATTTCAACATATTTCCTTGTTGTATTTCATAGTTTCAGTACTGTTATTGTTTGTTATTTTTCAATAAGATCATTGCACATTTGTTTACATGTAAGAAGAGTGGGTGTCAAACCAGCATACAAACAGCAATTTCATATTGCCTGAAACCATGCTCAAAACAAAGTGTTTTTATGTTATTTGCAATGAAACCCGTTGGGCACAAAAACAGAATGACCAGGTTTTAACTTTCAGTAACTCCTGATGAAACCATCAGTGAAGTGTTTAGAACCGGTTAGAGGCTCACATGCAGCTGCATTACTTTAGATCACAGGTGTAAAATGTGAACTTTTCAAATTTTTACACTACACGAAAGTCCCTGTGTGTGTGGCTGTGTGTGTGTGTGTGTGTGTGTGTGTGTGTGTGTGTGTGTGTGTGTGTGTGTGTGTGTGTGTGTTTCAATACCTTAGATACCTTGGCCCCTGTTTTCTCAGGCAGTACAGGGTTCATTTGGTGCTAGACAAATTTCACTCCTGTGGAATTCAACAGTTTTTATGTCCTTTTTCCTCATGATTGTTCTTCTGTATGTATTTTCTGAAACATATGTTTTGTGATTTATTATTTAATGCTAAACTGTAGCTACCTTAATATTTCAGAGATTTCAGCCTGTTGGTGCAAATTGCTTCATTTACTGCTATGGTGCTGATATACGTATATATTCCAGTACTGTATGTCTTTAGTTGCACATGATTGGTACATAGTCTGCATTTTTTTATGGTGCTGATTTGATTACAACTGTTTAAATGGCTATACATAAATAAATTAATCTTATAACACTTGGAATGTATGGATTGCATTTTGTAAAGCAAAGTATCCACAGTGCCTATTTCAGACAAAAAGTAACAGACATTTTTACTCAGTCCACATGTAGTCAATCAGCCATGCCAATATTTGATTCTTTAATTTTGCACTGGTGCTACAAGGATGATGGAAATCTATCCTTTATAACAAAAGCTTCTGAACACTGTAACATCATAGTCAAAACAATCACTTTCTTCCTGGTGTAATTTGGCATCCTTCCACTCTCCAGGCACCAGTTCCCAAAGTTTGAAATTGAAATTATAACAGAACTCCAGAAGTTATGTAAGAAATACCATCTGACAAAGTGTCCTGACATAAATTAACAAATGAAGAGCACTATTATTGTTCTTCAGATGGCTAAGCATCTACTCTTCTGAATGTTTCCACATATGGTGCTGTTACATGTCTTTCGCACCAATTCTACGGCAGATTGGACCATGAACATCAACATTCAAGTCAGATTAAGGTCTGGGATTTGTCTGGGACATTCTAATGCATTGGTATTGAAGCACCCCAGCATACCTTTGGCAGTATGCTTAAGGCTTTTGTCCTGTGGGAAGGCAAACCTCTGCCCCAGTCTCTTGCAGATTGGAACAGGGTTTTCTTCTAGGATTTCCCTGTGTTTTTGTTTATCTGCATCCATCTGGCCTTCAGTTTCTGCAGTTCCTGCTGAGTGTTATCAGGGTAATTGTTGGGTAAATGGTACGCTTGAACTTGTTGCAGAAAGTTTAATTTTGGTCTTAATAGACCTAAGAAGAAATAGACCTTAAAGAAACTTTCCCACATTTGCCGTTTTTTATCAACTGGTCTATGTTTGACTTGTGAACAGCTTCACCCATCTGAGCTGTGGATCTCTTCAGCTCCTTTAGAGTTATTCTTGGCCTCTTGATTGCTTCTCTGACAAATGACCTTCTGCTTGGTCATTGACCTCTGATGGATTGCTACCTTTAGGCACAGTTGTGCTTGTGTCATATCCTTTCCATTTTTAATAATTGATTGAATGGTGCTCAGTGGATTTTTTTAAATAACAAGCTCAGATTGATGCTTTTCGAGAAGCACTAAAAACAAGGAATTTGGATAGTGAAATCATATGACACTTGAGCTGCATACAGGTGCGCTCCATTCAACTAATTATGTGGCTGCTGAAGTTGCCAGAACTAATTAAGGCTTTCACTACAATTAAGTGCTATTTATTCAGGTTTTATGAGTATTATTTGTAAATCGTTTTGCAAACTACGTTGATATTTTTGGAAACTATATCAATTCCCACACACACTTCATTTAGTATGAGCTTCAATATTTGGTTTAGATGCAAATCAGTATAATCACAATCAATTCCATTTCAGTTGTTGTAACACTACCAAATATGGGACAATTTAAGGGGTGAATACTTACACAAGCCACTGTATTTTATTTGTACATGCTACTTAACTGAATTTAAATGGTCTTTTTTAAAACCAAATTCCGGACCCCTTCTGACTGCATTCGATTCTCTATCTCTCTTATGTAGGGAGCTTATAACTCAGAAGGCTTCATTTCAATTTTAAAGTTTAATTATTCAGAGTGACTGAGATGAGATGCATGGTTTGTTTGATATAAATTATAGTCATATGCATTGAAAAATATTTAATAAACTAAGTATTATATTTACTGGTGTGAAGAATCAACACATTCCCACACATTATATTTGTATTCTGTTCATTTTTCTTTACATGCTCAGTGGTGCTCCTTTCACCAGGGCACTGGGAACCCATAGCACAATATGCAAACAGCAAGCACGCTTATGACAAATGGCCATCTGGCTATCTTTCTACCATGGTCAGCAGAGCAGATTCAGGATGACACTGAAGGACTTCATGAGACGGAAATTTTCACCTTCAGGTGCCTGGCTCATGTATCATGCATTAAGTTTGTGGTTGCTTATATTCTGCTGCAACACACTTTCTTTATTATTTTTCTCTCGGCTTCATGCTGGCATTAGCACTGAAGCATGTAATGAGGTATAACCTCTTTTCCTAGAAATTTAAAATAAATGAATTTTATTGATTCATGTACAAACATTAAATGATAGGGTTAAAAATCTCTAGCTTGCAGTAACCCACAGACAAATACGTTGAAGTACCAGAAAAACTAGTGCAGACTGTAAAAAAAGTTACAGACTGGTGGTGGCTCCATAATGGTATAAGACTGCACCTCACTTTTCCAAATAACAGTGCATGATATTCATTCTACATTAAATATGCAATAAGTGTGATATGCAAAAGAACTAGAGGTGTGAGAGATGGGCAAGGAAGCAATCTTTCCCAGCAAGCCAAATATGTAAATTTATTACCTCTAACAAATCGGGTCTTCCTCTGGTTAATGTTTTGTGGCACTGTAGAAAAGGGAGTCTTTTCAAGCTCATATATAAGCTTAATTGAAATGTTCTGCTCTAACGCATAAGGCATCTTGCACACAATGCCTTACATTTGTCTACTTCTCCTGTTAATTAGCTTCACAATCCTTCTCAGACTGTTTTGGATCACTCATCAACATTGCTTTTCCCGTTACTGACACCCCTTTCACATAGTCCGTACTGGTGCTTTGCAAAATACAAAGCTTATATAACCATCTAGTGTTCCTAATTGTAGATGAATGTCAGGAGGAAGACTTTTTTATCTCAACCCCTTTTAACAGCATCATTACTCCACTGAGGTCAGTATTTCATCTTTTTATATGCCAGGTTTAGGTTGGATTATGTCCACATCACATCCTTAAAGTGAGTGAAATAATACAGCAAAGATGACAATCCTTTGTCACACTTTACCTTAGTCGTAGGATTTTATATACATATATACACACATACAGCACAAAAATTAAGGAATTAAATTAAGTTAAATGAATAAATTGTTAAATTGTCAATATGTCTTGTTTCTTCAAACTTTAATCATCCAGCCCACCAAACACAAAACGAGTCAATGGCAGAATGAGGTGTTTGGCAATGGTAGATACGATTTGGCCATTTTTCCCCACATACTCAGCTCTACTGCTCATCCCACAAATGCATGTTCCTTATAATTGTGGCACCATTTAAAAGGGAAATTAACAGGCTTTCCAGTGGTATACGATTTATTGCCAAGACGCATTGTTACAACAAAGACATAATCTACCCAATCACAAATTTCCTTACTTTTTGTGCTATGCATACATCACTTCATGAAAGCTGCAGCCCTTGCATCTATGTTACAAATGCACTGTGTCTTGCAGGGTATAGTGAAATTACTCAATTAATATACACAAATCAACCATAACATTCACACCAAAAAACAATAGGAAATGAAGTGATTAACATTACTTACCTTATCACAATGGCACATGTCAAGGGGTGACATATATTTGTATCTGTGGACATTGCAACTGAATAGTCTGTTGTCCTTGTTAATGTTGATGTGCTATAAGCGGAAAAAATGGGCAAGCATAAGGATCTGAGTGTTTTTGACAAGAGCCAAATTATGATGACTGGGTCACAGCATCTCCAAAACAGCAGTTCTTGTAGTGTGTTCCCAATATACAGTTGACAGTACCTACCAAAAGTGGTCAAAAAAAGAACAACTGGTGAACCAGTGCCTGGGCCATGGGCACCAAAGGATCAGTGGCATGTTTGGCAATGAAGGCTAGCCCATCTGGTCTGATCCCACATAATATCCACAGAAGGATCTGTTGCTAACGTATTCGTGCCAGATACCACAGCACACCTTCGGAGGTCTTGTGGAGTCCATGTCTTGGCAGATGTTTTGGCAGGTGGTGTAAATGTCATGGCTGATCAGTGTACATTGCAACTACATTATCATAAAAGCTAAAATAACTGACGTGGCCTTAGTCATGCATTCCGTACCTGAAAATCTTGACTTGATTGTTCTGAATCTTTTTTTAAGATCAAAAATAGACCAAAACATCTGAGAATATTTAAGTGAACAGATCTTATCCGATCTTGACATTGGTCCAAATTGTTGATTTCATCCATTCCCCCACCAGCCTTTCACTTTTCTCTATGTTGAAGTTGTTGAGATGAAAATATCTAGCGTGTCATGTTAATGAGAAACTGCAAAGCCCTCAGTCATGAAGACTTTCACATGTCGTTACCCTGACAGTGCTGTCACTAGGAATGCCTTTTTGTGCTATGCATACATCACTTCATGAAAGCTGCAAACCTTGCATCTTTGTTACATATGTACTGTTTCTTGCAGGGTATAGTGAAATTACTCTATTAATATATACTCATTAACCATAACATTCACTCCAAAAAACAACTGAGAGATGAAGTAAACAACATTGATTATCTTGTCAAAATAGCACGTGTCAAGGGGTGGCAAATATTTTTATACCTGTGGACATTGCAACTAAAAAGTCTGTTCTCGATGTTGATGTGCTAGAAGCAGAAAAAAATTTATCCTATTCCAGAATTAGTCCCCCATTTCTGTTATAATAACCTTCCTTATTCTTTGGAAAGCTTTTTATTATATTTTGGGAGAGCGGCTATTGGGATTTGTTATTATTTAGTTCAGTGTTCTGAATTTTGGATTGATAATTGACTAGTGTTTGAAATATTTAAGCCAACACATCTTGTGTTAGAAGATTTGAGTTTCGGTCTATGTTCCTTTTGGATCCAAATGTGTTTAAGTGGGGTTGAGGTCAGGGTTCTGTAAAAGCCACTCAAGTTCTTTGACTCCAACTTTGGCAAACCATGTCTTCATGGAGCTTACTTAATGTACAGTGGTATTGTCATGTGGCGACAGATTTGCACACCTTAGTTCCAGTGAAGGAAATTTTTAATACTTCAACATACAAAGACATTCTAGACAATTCCATATTTCCAACTTTGTGGTTTTGGGAAGGCCCAAATTTGGATGTGGCTCAGGTATCCACATTCCTTTGGTCAGATTTTGTCTGCTTTTCTTCTATATACTTCTATATATTTCTTTCTTGCAGCAACTTTAATCTTCATGCAAGTATATGAAAGAGTTTAATATAGCCATTCTGGGATTGAAACTCAGTGGCAAGATTAATGTGCAAAGCCATCTTTATCTCCTCAATCTCGCCTCTGTAGCACTATACACATTTGCTATTGTCCTTCTGTGAATGAAGTGTGGGAAGAGAATGATAATCTTCTTTGAGATAGTGGGGTGACATTTGTGCAACATAGATCCCTGTTAAGATGTTGGGGTCTTTTATTAGAGCCTGAACATAAAGGGGATGACTTGGACCGATGAATTTCTAAGGAGGGTAATGTCACCTCTGCTTTGTAGGCAGTACATAACAGGCCACTTAGCTTGATTATTACCTACCAAAAGCAATCCAAGAAAGGGTCATGGGTGCCCAAGGCTCACTGATGTATATGGGGCAAAGGCTAGCCTATCTGGTCTGATCCCACAGAACATCCACAGAATGACACCTGCTTTAAGTTAAAACTTTAACCTGCCCCAGATTATGTGGCATTTACCAAACCATTCCGTATCAATGTATATATTGACGTATGACCTTGGGTACTATATGAAAGATAAAGGTACACACACACTTTCTGTTCATAGTACACTTGCAATTGTTCCTTAATTCCCCTTATTTGGCCCTATATAGGTTGAATTTTTAATATGAATTAATGAGATTTGTATGTATTGTTTATTTGTTTTTAAAATCTATTCATGCTGTATGTTCTTACAGAGTAGCCATACTCCACTTCTACATCTTTAACTCTGCAGGGAAAGAGACTGCAAAAGAATCTGACATTTAACAAAGATAGCATTAATGCACTTTAGTCATAATGCCCTTTATGATTGACAGGCCACAAGACCTTAAATAAGTTTGCCTTATTTTTCCCATGTCTTGCAATAAAAGTAACTTGTGAAGTTTGAATAATACATTTCCCAACCCCCCTTTATCTCCCCATTAGCATTCTATTAAATTGTCCTTTTTAAATGTAGCTTGAAGGCATAAACATTATACATCAAATGAATGACCTTCTTGCCATTTTAGAGAAAAGAAATCACTGAATTCTCAGTTTCATAATTCACTTCATTAAGATCATTATGGTACAAAAAATTAGTTTGTTCCTGAACTCTTTCACCTAGACTAAGCCATTCAGTAGAGCTAGTAAAATGCAAACATATATGCATAAAATGAACATATACAGTCTGTCGATACACATCTTTATATAACCAAATATTTGTGTTACTTGCTAACTTTACGTCTGATGAAGTAAATTATCAATATGTATAAAAAAATGTAATTTGTCATAAAAGGCTCCATGAAAACCTCCCTTATTATATATTATGTGTAAGAAAACAATATGCTGGGATTGTGAAAGTAATTTTTTCTTGGAATAGAATTACACCTTAGTGAATTGGTCTGTTGTCACAGTACTTCCAACTGGCTACATTCAAATTTAATTGACTACATAGTGCAATAATCAATAATCTGAATGAGCAGCTCAGAAAATCAGCTTAAGCGTGTGTGTAAGCCAACTCTAAATATGAATAACTTTGCCTGCATAAATATTGAAAAACTTGTGGACTAATGTCACTGACCATGAATATAAACCAAAACAAATACAAGTAATTTTAACGATGTTCAAGAATTGCTCCTAGATCATGATCAGAACATTTTATATCTAGTCATGACTGTATATTTATGACTGGTTAGATTGTTGTTCTATAAATGGGTGAAAACACACATGGCTATGGAATGGCCCTTATTGTTCTGCTAATGTATGATAGTTGACTTGTTACTCTCCCTGATGCATTTTAACCTTTCCAGAATATGGAGGAATATATCGCTGATAATAACAGCATTGTGGTAAAGTACAATTTTTGTTCTTTTATCTCTGATAAAGTAAGTCACAGCCATCTGCCTCATAAACAAATGCATTAGGCTGGATAATGCTGGCAGGAACACACTGTTGATAGTTTCAGCATTTCAAGGTTATTCATCCTACATCAGGCATGTGCTTTCAGATGCTTCTAAGGCACTTAATCAAATCAAATCTAAGAACAGGTTTAGGCATTGTAGACCAAAAAGACTGAATATATATTGAGACTCTGTTTAGAGATGGAAGTCAAGGATAGGGGTGAAAAAGTAGCGTCTACGTTTTAGAAAACCATCTCTGTATTTTTTTTTATCTTTTATTCATATGGTGAAAGCCTTTATTCAAAATGGCTTACAAGTGAGAGTGAGTTCAGTCCAATTATTGACTGGCTCCCAGGCAGTCCATGGATTTTAACTCACATCCTTCTAGTTACTAGCACAAAAGCTTCTCAAAACATTCTGTTACACTGCTGATATACATTCCAGCACAAAATGAAATTCACAGAAATAGTAGTAGAAGAGTAGCAGACTCAATGACCAGATCCCATAGAAAGAGTGCTGAGTTGGAACCATGCCTGATGATGATGCACAGGTTAATGAACAGCATGTTTGATTTGCCTATTATGAGAAATTATAAGTTGTGCTTGCATAGCTGTTTGTGGGAAGCAATTAGTCTTAATCAGTCAGAAAATGTTAGTTCAATCAGAGGACACTTTATACAAATAGCATCCCAACACACAGCAGTAATCAAGCCAGCAGAGACTTTCCCTGTTTAGAGTGGAAAAGGTAGGCTACAGTAAGCAGTCTGTTTTTAACATGTTAACGTGTAAAACTTGTATTGATTCCTAAGAATGTGGTCATGCAACAGGGATGAATGAGTTGACAGACAGACAGATATTTAGTTACTTCACTGATCCTGTAAGAAACACTGGCTTGTTACTGTATGTGAAAATTGCAGTGCTATAAGCATTATACCCCAGTCACAAAAACAGATCAGTAAGCAATCATATTAATATCGGTACTGAAGCAAGTCCCAATTTGCACTAGATGATAGCAAAGATGACTTCCATTAACTCACCATAGATTGATAAGCCTGTTGCAAAGTCTGCTATGGTAGGGGAACATTGTCTATTAAAGTTGTAGTGTATCAGATTGCGCTAAGCTAAGATCCATATCTACAGCTCACAGAAAGACTGGAAATGTTCTTACCCACTGTGATGTTTTTAGAAAGAGAGAGAGTGTGGATGTAATACATATATATTGTGTGAGCCACAGATTTTCAGTACACAAATGTAACCCTATTTCTACCATTTCCAGGAAGTCTTTATTCAACCTTAATGACTTCACTTCCAATCTTTATTAACATTCAAAGCTCACTTTAACTGTTTGTCCAGAGTAGAAAATCACTGTAGAAGTGAGGTAAGCAAGGTAAACAAGAAAATAAGTAACAAATAATAATAATTGCTTAAATGCTTTAGGAAGCTATGACTGTGCAGTGGGCTGTGGTAACAAGCATTTAGAATGACATCTATACATAAATATCATGTCAAAATAATACACTGAATTTGCCACACAGAAGTGGCTTAATATTTTAACAATTACTAGCAACACTGCAAAAAAACTTTTGCTACAATTGGTGGTATAGTGGTGAAGCAAGGTAGCTTACTCAAAGCTTCCTTGCAGCTCCAGGATTCCCAGTTTACCCCAAACTTATCCACAGTGCATTGGCATTGATACCACTACTGGCATTTTACTGAAGCATTCAGTGGTCTCAGGCTACAGTACCCAAAGTTTTTTATGATCCTCCACACTTGCATTGATCAAAAGGTGCAGGATCATTGTTGGTACCTTGAATATTGAAAGCTATAGCAGTGAGCATACAAAAGGCCCCAGTTACAGAAAAGCCTTCCAAGTAATGGTCAAGCCTCAGCGCTTTAAGTGCATGCTGATCTGTTATTAAATCTATTAAATCTGTTAATAATAAATAAACAGATCTCACATCTGTGTTAGTGTCAGGTTCTCCCTTTAAGTTACGCTAGTCTTGCTGAAGTACTATCATCTCAAACTTTTTCTTAAACCTACTTTTGATTAATAGTCCATACAACAAAATGCAATTTGGGAGATATTGTCATATATTTCCCCTTGTGCTAACGCATGCAGCATGGACTTCTGCATGTTTTACCCATTATTAGTTTGTGTATTTAAACCCTCTTGTTTCCATGACATGGCGCAAAGGATTGTTTCTATTAGAAAGCCTTATTAAGCCTTCATTCTATGTTAAGTCTTTCTGGGTTTTAGACTTTGCCTTGCCACATTCTTTTTTACCTTATAGCTTATACGGTTATACAGTCTGTAGATTGCCTGTCCTGACCCTGTCATTGGAATATGCTTTTAGATTACAGTTCAGAATTGTCTGCCATGTAAAATGTTTAGTATAAAGTATAAACATTTTAATTTTCTTTGCTTTATTATGAACTACAGATTAGTGCCAACTGCTGGTTTGGAAGATTCTTTACTTTCACATAAGTGCAGAAGTACTGTGCAGAACAGAAGATGATCAAGTGAAGTTGATCTAGTGAAGTAAGGTGAAGTGAGGTGATCATCAACTGGCATTAATCTTTTAATAAGCCATTGTGTGAAGGGTCTTAGCAGCCAATTCTACTTTACTGTCCATTAATATCAGACATTTCCCCTGAATGTGGTCTAATAATCTTAAACAAAGAGGAAGATTTACTTAGGGTGGTAAACGCTTCCAATGGCTGAAAAACAATGACAGTGATTTTTATTCATCATTGCCTGTGAGAGAACCCAGGTTTCATCTGAGCTGATAACTACCTGTCAGTCAAACTTTTGTCCATTTGTGGGATAATATAAGGAATAAACCAAAACACTGAAATACATTATCTATCCTGCTCTGTCTCACATTTGTTCTCTCCCTCACAAACACACTTCTGCCTCAGTCACACATCTCTGAGCTGGATGTGTCAGCTCTACATCACACTTCAAATGAGACGACTGGGTTTGCATCAAGGAGCCCCTTTGAAATCTTTTTCTCTGCCACTTAAAACATTTATTCAGGTAGAGACAATTGTCAACCTCCACTCCAAATGTCAACCTCCACTCCAAATTACTCAGACAGAGGATAGTACATTGCTTAGCTGAAACCTTGCAGACACATATAACTGATTTGTGTGTGCACATGTGCGCATTGAGCATGTGCATGTGTGCCTGTGATTAAATGTGTCTATATTAGTGTGCAGTGTGAGATGGATAAAATATGATAGACAGACATGTTGGATAAATCAGAGTTTAATATGAAAGCCTTCGTTACTTATATTGTAAAGTAATTGTGGCAAAAAAAACATTGTATTTTGCAAACTAACCAGTGCATGTATACAAAAGGTGTAGTGGAATGCTGCATCCTAAGGTGGTTTATGACAAAGTGCCCAAATTGTAGTATGCGTAGACACATAGCATTATAATAATTATATTATATTCTATTATATTAATGTTCATTAATCCTATTTATCTCATTTATGTTGTGCAATATGTGATTTATGTATTGTATTGCACTGAACAAGGGAGAGATTTTATTCCCACTTTGATGCAATAGTATTGTCCTTTCTGTTTTCATAAATATACTTTAGCGGTGAGCTGAAGAGCAGAAAGTAGAGAGATGTAGAAAATTGGGGTTTGGGGATGTTTATCATTTCCCCATCAAGCTGTTGTGTGTATAAAAGTATTGTGGAAACAAGTGCTGTCTTTTGTTGTGTGATCGCCAAATAGTAGGTCTGATAAAGATCATCCTTTACAGGTTTCTTGTTCAGCTTTTAACCATAACAACTGTTTTTTTGGAGTGTGTCAGAATGTGAATAAAGGTTGTTTAGCATTTGTGGAAATTGGATGTTCCTTCTAGGGTTTTTTGTACTCTTTTGAGTAAAATTTTGTTATTGCATAATGTTCTTGCAGCTATATTTTTGTAGGAATTTACATTTTTACCATTTCTATTCTGCCAAGCAGTGAAATAGGTAAGTTCATCTAATGGTGTAGATATATGGTGTATATATATATTTTTTTCCTTTTCAGCTGCTTTTAAGACTTTATGCTGAATGCCCTTCCTGAAATGACCCACCGATTAGTCAGGTTTGGGACCATCAGTGTACCCCCAGTGACCAGGCTGAGCAGAGGATTTGACCCAGTCCTTCCAATAAGCAGTCAAGGGTCCTAACCTACTGAGGCACATCTGCGTGTATTGTTTTAATAAAGAAATTAAGAGCAAAAAACTCCAACAGTTTGGATATGCTGATGCCTAGATGTTTAATACTGCCAATAAAGAAAACAAGGAATAAGTTTTGGGTTATCACAATACCTCCATTGTTAATAAGGAAAATTTTTATACTTTTTTTTTTTAAAAGAAGTGACGGATAATGTGCTTGCACACTGAGGAATCTGACCTCTTCATTTAACCCATTTGTGCAGTGAAACACACCACACACATACATACACACTAGTGAACACACACCCATGGGGCAGGGCGCACTAGAAGCAGTGAACAGAGAGGTGGGCAACCCTATCCACACTGCCTGGGAAACAGTTGGGGGGTTGGATGCCTTACTCAAGGATATTCCAGTCATGTCCTGGCGGTATGGAGATTAAAGCAGCAACTTTCCGGTCTAGATAGATTTCTAGATATTTTAGAAAATGTATCTATGAGTGTTAATGCATTCTTGTTTCAGTTCTGTCTGATTGCTGCTTCCAGTGACCTTAGTTAATGAATAAATGAGTTTCCAATGCCACATTTCTGCAGTGTTATGAAAAGAAAATCTCAGTTGACTCTGTCAAATGCTGAAGAGGCAATTATAGTATCTAGACTATTTAGTAAGCTTTGAAAAATCAAACAATAATCTGAGTGATCAGGGCAAATAATTAGTGCTGTAATAGTTTCCATTCAGCTGGCCTATGCTCTATTGGTTAATTAGAAAGCTGTGCTAATAAGTGATATAGGGCAATAACTGAGGGAAGTGTTGGGTTTTTATTTATAGAGTTTTGCAGGACATGTATTTATTGTCCAGCATCTGTATTAAAGAACTGTAGAATTCTTTTCCAATTATCAGTCTGTTCACATCTACATCTTTGTATAATAAACTAAGTTGTTTTAATTTAGTATACATACATAAATTAATCTGTAAATCTTTTAATTCCTGTTGTCTTTCTTCTTGAGTCTTTACTCAATTTTTTTTGTTTTTAAATTATTTGCTAATCCTTTTTTGTTTGTTCTTATATGTTGAATATCAATCATTTTCCCCTGTTTATTCTTGTCTGTTGAAAGTGAAAAAATTTTCCCCTCTCAATACTGCTTCACTTGTCTCCCAAAGTACTGTGGGTAAGATTCCCTAAGAATTATTTGTTTCAACAAAGGACACTCATTTTCTCTTAAAAAAAAGGAGAACAAAAAGAATAAAGTTGGGGTCTTCAGATATGCTGAAGCTCTATCTGGGTGCACACTTCATGGGTTGTTTGCAGTTGAAGCTAAGTGATACTGGGGCATGGTCACTGACTACAGCTAGGTGTATTTTGTTGTCATATATATCAGGTACTGCTGATTTATACGTAGAGAGAAATATCTGCTTGATTGCTCATGATATTTGCTTACTTACTAGGAATATGTCAGTTTGTAATGTATTTAAGTTGATAACTGGTAAAATATGTGAGGATATGTGCTTAGTTACACTGATGATCAGTTGCTCTAACAGGGGAAAGAAAGGGCAAACTAAGCAACAGACTCAGACACAATAGCACCCTTGTCTAAAATAAGACTCTCTAAAAATAGGAAAGGTTGCACCAAAAACAATAGCGGTCCCTAATTAACCAATCATTATCTCAGGCTTTGCCCTACCGCCAACCCTGTCCTTGACAAAATTACCTCACAAATTAGGCCACAAAGCGCTAGCAAACCCCAAAAGGTGCATCAGGATACACTGCTTCCAAACTGGCCTAAATGCCTGCTGCTGCAGGTGTCCATTGTCTGCATTGATTGCCACTGCGTTGGATGGGAGTTGTAGTCCCTCCTCCTGCAATGTGTTTGCTGGGAATTGTGGTCCATTTCCCCGCATGTCGGCTGTACTGCCCTAGCCCTCTGGTGGTGACTCATGGTATGGCCTGACCCCTTTTACATGTGTTTAGATTGTAATATGAATTTGAATGGATTTAATGTGCATATGTATAATGTGCATATGTGAGTGCATGTTGTTATATAAATGTGGGACTGTGGCTAATGTTGAGTTTGTGTATTTATGAAAGATGGTTTAAACAAAAGACTGATTTTTATGTATGTGTGAAAAAGTGGCAGTAGTCTTTAAAACATTTTTTTACAAAAATTACATGGTAAAAGATACACATAGAAACACAAAAAAAAGCATTTAATGAAATTTTGTTTTGGAGAAAAGACAGTGTAAGAGATATTATAGAAGTTTTATAAAGTGCACAGACAACCAGATATGAATACTGATCTTTAAACGTCTACTTTTTCCTTCACAATTAACTGCTACATACAACTGATTTTCAAGGGAGCAGAGTTTTAGATGAATACCTCTCTGATTCTGTAGCATGAGCATGTCAGCGCTTTTAGAAAGCAATGATAAACAGCTCCCGTCATACTTTTGCTTTTATGCACAAAACAATCCATTTCCCCAAATCAGAACCACTACTGCTTAAGCTTTTTCCATTATCACAGACTTTTGTCCCTGAAATAAAGCTTGCTACATAATGCATGTGTGTGGTGCATAAATGATGCCATGAGGTCAAGCTTCTGGCTTTTGCATCCTGAATGATCAGCTGAATATTTTATCCTGGATATTAGAACTGATCAATTTTAGGATCAGCCTGTAGAGCAAAACAAGCAGGGTTCAATTAACACCATGCTGCACTGAGAGTGGCAATTTCACACTGCACAAGGCACTGTGCAGGCATTAACATCTAGTCTATTATAACTCTTAGATAATAAATTATATACAGTTGGTGCAGAGTAAAATTGTGAGACACTAACACTGAAATATAGCATAAAATATATAGTCTGGAAGACAGAGAAACATTTACACTAAGTTCTGTTAGTTTGTTTGTTATGTCTATCACTGAAATTGATACGAACGCTGTACGTGAGCTCTAATTGTATATCATTATGGAAATGTCATTGTGCTGCAGTACATTGAGTCCTTGAAGGAAAAGAGAGAAGGTTTAGTCTGAGTCATGGACTGTGGCCTCTGTGGCTGTTAGTCAGTGTCAGGGTGTGCTGCTTCTATGCCTGTTAGTCAGAATCTAGAGGCATGGCCTGTATGCCTGCTAGTCTGAGTCAGGACACATGGCTCTATGGTTGTCATACTGAATGATAAATAAACATCCCACTTTTCATAGCTAACAGTTATTTATATATTTCATTTGAGTGTTTATCCCTGGCTCTCTCTACCTGAGCAAAGGGATGGATTATTTCTGTCCGTCAGTCTGATTCATGGAGAGGTATCTCAGTTACAGTCACACACCCACCGTACCCACCCCCTTGAGTCAGGACATGTATGCTTATTTGATGAGGCACCAGAAACTTTTCCATTGACTTCAGTGTGAAAATTAAAATTCAACCTGTCATAACATCTGCTCTATCCACAGAAATTTTTACATCGCAGTGATTACCTCCTCTAGCCTGTGCCTCTTTCTCCAACACGCACACACACACACACACACACACACACACACACACACACACACACACACACACACATCTGAGTACCTCTGAGTGATTTATGACCTCCCATACTTCACAGCTGTAAATAATTTTGCATTGTATTAAAGTTATCCTGGAAAGACCCCAAAACACCTGTAATCTGACTAGCTAATTAACAGCAGTAATTATGTCTAATAACCAGTTGGAAAGTCTGTGTATTTGCAGTACACACACTGAGCAAAATGTATTTATCACACTGTCACCTTGGGGTGCTTGCATCACTGGTTTCAGGATAAAAAGGTTTATTTTTATGGCTGTGCTGAGTTTGCTGGTTAACATCAGCATGTGTTTGGACAGCCAGAATCAGCATTTGTGCTCCATTATCACAATTGCTGTCGTTATCAACGTTGTAGGTTTAATCAGCGTTTTGTATAAATAATGCAGCAGGGTAGATGATTTATTTGGTGTGTCTGGGTAGATGGCAGTTGAGTAATAAATTAAATTGGAAAACATGTTGGAATACTTTAGACTGACCTTCAGGAGTAAACATTATGACTATGCAATAGACTTAAACTTTGCGTAATGTGGATATTTAGCAAATATGTGACAGTAACAAATAAACATTTTAGGTCTTTCGCTGAATCATAAAACAATGTCATCTGGCACAATTTTTTATTTACTCCAGTAATGCTATATTTTACTAATGGAATTTCCTCAGTGTACGCTTTTACTGGACAGACATGTGTTGTTTTGTCAGAGAGTCTATTTTTATGTGAAAATGTGTAAAATGCAACATGATTAGGAAGAAAAAAAATAAAAAAATAAAATATACCACAAGATATTCATGTTAGATTGAAAATACCATAAGGTTACACAGTAAAACATACTGCACTATAAATACAATTATAATGAAGCAGAAACACATGGAAACAATGGAAAAACCTGCAGAAAATGAATATCTCATGTAGAATGTTTAAAATAAATAAATTAAATGATCATTCTCAGATCAACAGGAGGTACATGGAGGTGTGTGACACAAAGCCTTAAGCAAGAAAGCAGTCCAGAAAGCAAACCTTTCCTATTTAAGGTAAGACATCTGGACTGAGGTCAAAAGTGTTGAATGCTCTATCATCTCCCGAATGACACAGAGGCTAAATGCTAAAGGAAAAATGGGCCACCACACACTCTACCTGATTTATATCAACCTACGGAGAAAAGAAGGCACTGGCCATAGACATAGACAATTCATGCACTATTAATAAAGCGAGTGAGAGGTGAAATCCTGAAGATTTTCAGTTTCAGGAGCCCATTTGTAGTTGACAGATTGATGAGGTGGAATAATGACTTAAGTAGTCACAAATTTGATATGACAAAGTCCACTAAAAAAGAAATATATTTCTCATAAGCAATTTCTCCATGAACATACTATGTATTAATATTTAATAGAATGCACCATACATTAATTTTGAACTAAACAGTGGCACATGGGCTGGAGCTTGCCTGTAAGTGAGTTTTCTCTGGTCCTAACCCAGCCTTTAAGAGCTTTTGCATTTATACATCAAAGTATGTGGACACCTGATCATCATACCCATATTTACTTCTTGAACATACTATTCCAGATTAGTCTGTAATAGCCTACACCTTTCTGAAAAGAATTTTTACTAGATTTTGGAGTGTGGTTGTTGGGATTTGTACTTATTCAACCTCATAAGCAGTAGTGAGGTCAATGATAGGTAGATGTCTAAATCCTATAGGCTATAGTGTAGGTGTAGTGTAATACAAAAGGCCAGAGATTGTTGGTACATTAGTCATCCTCTGGTTGGCCATTGTTTAGTTTTGTTTAATATTTGGTTTAAAGCTTGCTGCTGATTGACTGGTTAGGACACTGTTTTAATTTATCCTATAGTAATGTCTGATTATGAACTTTGCTATTTGCTTAGAGATTTGCTCTTTTCTGTAGTTTTACAGTACATGTCAACTTGCAAATCTGCATCTAAGTTTGCCCGAGCCCCAGAGTTTTTAATAATTATATCGACACTAGTGGAAATATTAGAGTGCACCATGGTACCAGCTCTCACTCTACAAGACACTGGAATAATTCATGACCTGGTCTTACTTACAACTACAAGAGCGGCTACAGGCAATGCTGTTTTTAATGGACACATTTGATAAGATATGAGCCTGAGAGTAAACTCAAAATATGAATACTTATTTTTTCTGAAAGAAATAAACTAAATCTAATGGAAGCTTTCGCTGTGAACACGAAGTTGTGATTCCAATTAAAATCTGACTCATTATTCCAACCTGTAAAACTGCCTATTGCACAATATAGCAGTGACATTTGGGGTCCACTCAGCCAGTGTGATATAACCACTTACTAAACCCTTGCTATAAACCTATTATGAATACACTTTTCAGTCTCCATTTAGTTAGTCAAAAACAGAAACAGATAAGAGTGAGAGTGTGTGTTAAATGGCTAATGGCCTGTTCACTGTATAATTCAAAGATCTTTGTGCTGCCATGCTTTGGGAACTCAGCCATGGTCATTATGCTTATGGATCACTGAGCCTGCATTCTTGCCATAAATGACCAGAAGTGAGTGTAACAGTGAAACAAGCATATTAACAATAACACCAACATACTTCTTGGATTATATAATAATGTTGTGAGTAAGAAAAGTATGGAATACAAATCTGACTGTAATTTCTGGTCAGAAAAGTAAAGGATCCTGTTCAGTTCTGGTCAATTTACAGCCAATTTTAATAGCTTTGTAGATCATTACGTACATCAATATTTACATTCTGTTCGCCGGTCAGAATGCAATTGAAACTCAGGCTGACCTAAACATAAAACATTTGTCTTTGTTAGGAGAGCTCATTTGAGCAAGAACACTCATCTAATGAGAAAAAAAAAGTCATTGCTGAGAGCTTAATGTATACTTCAAATTAAAATATGAACTAGTTGTGAACCAGGAAAACAACCCTCTCACACCATGGACACAACCTTTTTCTTGGGTTTTTCCTGGCATTAACATGCGTCCTTGGTGATCGGATCACAAGTGGTCACTGTTAAGTACAGGTGTAAGCAGGGTCAATTCGGTCTCGAAGATGGACTGCGATCTAATTGCTCAAGCCACATTCAGAGGTTGTCTGGGATGCATATGGCCACATTCTTTTAGTGTGTATGTAAATGCACAGCTAACAATGTTTGGTTTCCAGAACATTCTGGCAATGTTCATTCTGGTCTGTTTAGTTTTCCTATTGTTTGCCATCAATGTTTTTAGTTGCGTGTTTTGTGTGTGTGTGTGTGTGTGGAATGTTCTTCTAAAATATGTAATGTGGGAACCTTTGGAGAATGTTCCAGTTTAGTTATATAAACATTCCCCTAACAATTGCAATACCAGAAATTTTTTGGAAAACCTTATAAGAACATTCCATTTACCAATACTAACTAATTATAAGAGATACAAGAACTAAAAATTAATTGAACATTCTGTGACTGCAGGGTGAAGCATTAAAGAACTGCTTACCCAAGTAACATCGTCTGTGTGAACGGAGTCACATACTCATTTACATGTCATATTAAATGTGCTGTACTGTTTTGATTTTTTCTTCTTCATCTTCTAAATATCCAACAGATTACGCACAGGAAGTGCATTGCTGCCTCCCACCGGTTCAAACAAACAAACTTTTGCAATAGATAATGTATATGTCTATTTACATATACAGCAAATGAGACCTGATCACGTATGTTCTCTGGAGTGCTCGCTCCAGCTGCATATAGAGACACATTCTAATGCCAGGTGTAAACTGACATACTTACAGCTGCCCCTAACCACCTGTAAACAAATCAGCCAAGATACATGTTAATACCAAGTGTGAACAGGACCTTGGAGTGCAGTTCCTACCTGACCTAGCTTGTGGAGAGTGATTAAGGACCAGAGTCTGGTGGACTGCTGTGTTGAAAGCTGAAGATTAATCCAGCAGTTTGTCAGTATTTTTTATAGACAGGCAGGGTAGTTTCTGAAGACTGGTGGTTTTGGATGTCCAACTAATTGGGATCAGGTACATGTCAGCTGGTGTGTGAAGAGAAGGAATGGCACCCTTGGGTTTTTTTCAGTAGAGATGTGTCCTATCTACTATATGATAATGATAATGATTTTTGCTCAGTATTAAAAACACATTTAAACACAAAATCACATTATACAAGACATTTAAATGGTGAATATAAATGCAACAGCGTTTAAAATTAAGTCTAATTAATTAAATGCTGTCACATATTTATTATGATTATATGATTTAATATACCATAAGCTATAAATATAAAAGCAATAAAAAAACTAAATAATATATATTTATACGTCTTGCTTCTTCTGCCCTAAATATTCACACACGATGTAACATTGTTTGTAAGGCCAATACAGCACCTCAGATCGAATGGAATTGAATTATTGGCTATGAGACTTCTGGCTCTCATTAAAAATCCCCTCAGCCTCTCTGGTGGCTACTGTGAACAAAGCGGGTTTTGATCCACATAGAGGTTAGTGCTCTGGTTCTCCTTTCCTGCTCTTTTGCTCATTTGTGTGTGTGTGTGTGTGTGTTGGTGTGTGTTACAACCAGAAATTTAATGACATCTATTCTGTGCAGACAATGTTAAAACTTTATTCTCCATTCAGGTTGTGGAGGTGAAGGATGTGCATGATGCATGTTTGTATCCTCTCATTGTAAATGTGTGTATATGAGAGAGAGAGCGAGAGAGAGAGAGAGAGAGAGAGAGAGAGAGAGAGAGAGAGAGAGAGAGGATGCTTAGGCTGTGTCAGTGTGTGCTGGTTCTCTGCAACACACTGAGCTCATTATATGGCAGGTGCAGCATGAGGAAGGTGGCAGTAAATCCTCACAGCCTGAGAGGATACATAAACATCTGTTACCTATCTCTCTCTTTTAGTCCATCTCTCTTGCGCTTTGTGTCTGTCATGCTTCCTCATTTCCACTTCCTCCTCCTCATTGTCATTCCCTTTTAGTTTTACAAAGCTATAGAATTAATGAACCTTTACTGCTTAAAACAAGTCACAACAATGCAACAATGTATGTCCTTTACACAGGCCATCTTTCTAAACACTAAATACAGAGGTGAATAGATGCTTATCTCAAAGCCTGAGGCTTTGTATTGTGTACCAGTCCAGAACAGGACAAACCGAAGCTGATCCAAAAATATTTATGCAGTTAAAACCTTTAAAAAAAGTCTGTGTGTGTGTGTGTGTGTGTGTGTGTGTGCTGTATTACTTGTTATTTTACAGCACAGTACAAGCCAATTATAGTAACAGACACAGTAGTGTGCACATGTGCCTCTTTATGTCTTTGTTTTTGCATTCCTGATCATAAATAAATGTGGTGTATGTTTGGTGTGTGTTCACAGTGTGTTCACAGTGTGTTCACAGTATCCATATTAGGTGAGTTTGTGCTTGCCTTCATGCATGGTTTTTAATTCAGCAGGAGACACATACATATATAACTGTTAGTGTGTGAAGAGGAGGTATGTCTCAGCTTAAGCTCTCTTAATATGTGTGTGTGCACGTAATACTAAGAGAATGAGAGAAAAATGCCTATCCTATCTCTATATGAGGTCTGGTCCTTGGTGTCTTTTTGGATGGTTATTCATTGAAGGCATGTCTGGGGTCTTGCTTGCCTGCATTATGTGTGCGTGCGTTTATGTGTGTGTGTGTGTGTGTGTGTGTGTGTGTGTGCGTGTGTTCTCTCTAAGGAGTGCAGTGTCAAGATGAGTCCAATGATTTTTTTAAGCATGTCTCAAAGGGATTGGGCTGGAAAAGACATGCACAAGCAAAATGTGCCAAAGATTGTCCAGAGAATACAAATCACTCCAGTGTGTTCTTGGAACAATGCACGATTCACAAATCATTTTTAGGTGACTCCTTTTAATGACTCATTCAACTTATTAAGGGGTTATATCCTTTTAGTAGAAGCTGTGATGAGTTTGAACATTTACAATATAATGATATTATTGCCACTTACAATGTGATCACAAAAACACAAACATAAGTCTACATTAATAAACCCATTAGGTAGCCATCGGGCATCTGATGACTAGTCGTATGTCTTGGTTCTAGGCTAAAAAATAGTAGCTAACAACGTCATAAAGTATATTAAGCTAATAAGCTAGCTAAGCGCATTACTTTAGACTTAAATGGGTATATAAATTCCAACTTAAGTGATGACTCAGCTATAATCTTTATTCTTTTAACAATGTTGTGCTTGTGCCTTCGAGCAAGTTGGTGACCAACATTTGTCCCTGAGTGGTTATAATCTCTTTCACATTGCACATACAAGATTTTTTTTGAGTAATTTAACTGCAAGATTACTGTGTGTTATGCGAGCAGAAGTTAATGGGGCCAGCTGACACAGTTAGCTTTAATTGTAGCTTTATGGTGTTTATTGGTGCATGTCAAAAAGACTGAGGCTTGACTTTACAACTGTTGAATTATTCAACATATTGTCAGGAAATCCCCTTAACACTATACCTATCCAAATAAATAGCCCTGCTGTCTGGGTATCATTTACATTTGCACATTTCTGGACACTTTTATAACCATCTGAACAGTATCTTGAAGCCTAAATGACGGAGCTAATCACATCTGGTAGCTCATCTAAACACAAAGTCCTTGGTAATGCCCTGAAAGTGTGTTCAGCTGCACTATTGTCAGTTAAGCTGGACTCTTTGGAAACAGTCACTAAATGTAGAGCACTTAATAAACTGTTAACTATTATGAACAATGACACCTACCCTCTCCATTCTCCACAGAGAAGTGTGTTTAGTAACTGGCTAAAGCAGGTGCGCTGTTCCAAGGAGCGACATGCAAGGTCCTTCCTGTACACTGCCATCAGACTCTACAATGAGTCTCGCTATAGCTGAGGTAGCTCAGACCTCCTGTTCTTGGACTAATAAGGATTGAACTATAGTAATTTTAGTCACACAATCTGAACAGTAGTACACACAATGGACAATAATGCTGCTTCACCTGAATCTTAGTTAATTTGGTAACTAACTGTCACCTACTTTATATTCCTAGCTCTTCTTTATTTATCCTTTCCTTACTGTGTTCTTCTATTTATTCAGAGGCAGCCCAAGGCATACTCAAATTACACAGCCGCTTAGGGCCCCAGCACCACCAGGGGGCCCCCAAGAGCACCAAGATATCATGATAAAAAATGTTAAAAATAACATTGAATAATAAAACAAAATGGTATTACATGTGTAAAAACGCTTTTTATATTAATTTAATTTTATAGTTGGCACACTAATACTAGGTTAATCAATTCCTGCTGTTGGCTGCTGCCAATGTTGGGCAAATGCAGATATGCGTCGCTTGGGTGGTCGATAAAGGTGCTTCAGCATATTGCACAACATCTCTCTCTTGGCAAATTGCTCTAAGTAAATTTGAAAAAACCTCAGCCCCCACCTTAGGCCTTCCACTTCCTTTTTTTGTTTGTTTTTTTCTGGTCCAGGAGATGTGCAGAGGTGGTCAGAAGGGGAAAGGAGGGGGCCCAAATGAAAATCTGCTTAGGGCCCCATAAAGGCTTGTGTCGGCCCTGTATTTATTGTATATATTTTTATTATATTACTCCTTAAAGTGTGCAATATATGCTAATAATAATAATGATGATGCGTAATGTTTTATGTCCTCGCTGTAACAAAACAATTTCCCTCAGGATCAGTAAAGTTATCTATCTATCTATCTATCTATCTATCTATCTATCTATCTATCTATCTATCAAATATAGTGTGTCAGAAGAAGCATGTTCTTTACTCTTACAGTTTTGTAGCTGTCAGGTGATACAGGAAGATTTAGCCAGCCAGTTGGATTGTGTAGTGGCAGATTTTTATTTTTATTTTTTTCATAAAAACCGATTCACAAAAGTAAGCCGTAATGAACACTCCAAAACTGCAGGGTGTGTTACTTTCTGTCAAATCCTTGTGGGTGTGCAGCTCTCGCAGCGGTAATCATTTCTAAATCTGGTTTATTGTCCTAAATAAGCCCGATATTTCCGCCAGTTTATTTCTGGAGTGCTTTATTGTTGGAACAAACAATAAAATGTGTGTAAACTTGGACTCTGGTAATCGATGCTCTGTGACTACACAGTGCCATGTGGATTACTGCTTGTAATAACATTGCTTTCCATTCTTTTGGCATAGTCTACTTATTTGTATGTGTTTAACTCTAAGAAGCAATACACACAAACACCCACCCACTCACACATACTTCTCTGGAGTCATGTTTTTCACTGCTGTCCATCACATTAGCCAGAATGACGTGAAAAGCAATTCAGACAGAGGTATGGGAAAAAAAAGGGCATTTAGAGTAGTAGCAGTAGTGATTGAAGCCAAGCAGGCCTAACCTTCACTGCTGTTCAGCTTCAGCTAAGTAAAGCAATGGACTTGGTGGAAGTTGGGCAGTGGAGAAGTCAGTATAAATTTGTGCTTAATCGTCCTGTTTTGGTTTGTGTCTGTCTGTCATGGCTGTGCATTATTATTCAGTACACTTTGTCAGAGTGAATCAACGGGTTTCACACTGCACCAGTACAGATGTGTTTGTCACGTCTAACAGAAGGAGAGGAACAAAACTACAATATGAGGATACAAACACCAGTTAATCAGTTACTGACTATACAGCTTATCTACAGCATCGCTTCTGTTCAAGATCAAGTGACAAGCAGCAATTTGTCAGTTGTTGCATAAACTAAATTCTTTAAACTGCAGTGAAGACACTGCTTATAACAATAACTATGTTTTTTTGTCATCCATTTCCAGATCACAGCTCCAGGGTGTCTAGTCTGACTCTTAGCTAGATTCTTTGCATGTTGTTTCTGTGTCTGTTTTAGGAAGGTCCCACCACCTAAAAACATTCATGTCCAGTGTCTTCAGAAAGTGTCCCCCACCACCACCACCACCAAAAGAAGTTTTTTTATTTATTTATTGTTGTTCTTAGTGTTGTTGTATTGCAACATCAAATCGTATTATATTACAATGGGATCTTTTTCTGCTCACTTTGAAGTGGCTTTCCACAGAAATGCAATTTTAAAAGTGTTTTATTTTTTTTTTATAATTTGGAGGACCATAAAAATGTATAAACTGCATAATTAAGTTATGCACCAGTGTTTATTGTGCCTACTGCTGTTGCCTCACAGCAAGAAGAGCCTGGGTTTGAGTTCCCTACTTGGTATCCCATTCTCTCTGTTTCTGTATGGGTTTTCTGTGGGATCTCTGGTTTCTTTCCACAGTCTAAAAACATGCAGATCAGGTGACGTGAACAGCTCCTAGGTGTGAGTGTGTGTTAATGTGTGTGTCTGTCCTGTGAGGTTCTAGTGACCTGTCTGGGGTGTTTCCCTGCCTTCCACTCAGTAAGGGCTAGGATAGGCTCTAACACTGACCATCACCTAGATAAGATAAGTCAGAGAAGTGTCCAAGACTTCCAACACTGAGTCAGATTTTACTGACTGAAATATGAGAACATGTGCAGACATCAGCAATATCATCAGCTTTTTATAGAATAGAATATCTATGGTGAGGTTCAAGGAAGGATGGTCAGAAGGAAGCCACTTCTAGAAAAGCCATTTTAGAAATATTTTTTAGAAGAAGATTTTGTGGCATGATGAGACTCAAGTGGAGCTATTTGGTCTAAAGCCAAAGCCTAATGCAATCCTATAAAATTTCTGTAAAGCATGTTGGTGGTAGCATCATGCTTTAAAGTCACTTTCCAGCAGATCTCTTATATCTTATCTCTTCACTAATATTGTAATATGTTTTGCTCAGTATAAGCGAATTGCTTCAAACCTGCTTCAAACAGTCAGATATCTACATTTGGGGCATACATATATGTTCTAACAGGACAATCGGACAAAAAAAGAGAAAGCAACACCTACAAAGTGGTCAAAGCCCAAACTGAAATCTAACTGAAAATCTGTGGCATGATCTGACAATTACTGTCCACCAACATTCTCCATCTTATTTGGTAAAGTGGGGAAAAGTTAAAGAAAATGTCTAAATCAATATGTATAAAGTTCACACAGGATTAGCATAAAGTCTGGCCCCACTGGCAAATATGTCTAAAAATTTAATAGGTACGTACATAGTAATATTGCCAATATAATGCCCAATGATGGAAGCCATATTTAAAATGTCATTCATGTGTCCAGATACATAACTGTGTACACATCTGATTGAACTCAAAGCTGTAACTGCTTCAGAAGCACAATTCACACTGAGAGGATAAAAACAGTTTTTAGCTTTATTTAATTCTGTATACTTATAATTTGTTAAAATGTTCATAAGCTTTCTTTGGTGTTGCAATACAGCAGTTAGAAATTATCATTGGGATGAATACTTTCTGGATGCACTGGAGGTGAATTGGCTATTCTAAATTGTTCCTAGGTGTGAATGAATGAGTGTGTATTGTACCCTATGATGGACTGGTGTCCCAGGTGCAAGACACTGCAGGCCTGACTTGAAAGTGAAGAAATGAATGATGACTAATATCAAACATTAATGCTATATTGATGGTTTACACTGCCATGCATATTAACATAGACAAACAAAAATCTCAGATCATGGAGAGAGAAGGTGAATATACTGAGGTGTATGTGAGGTCCCTGCTAGATTACATTTGCAATCATTTGGCTATTTTAACAAGAGCTGTGCATGTGTCAGAATGATGCCACACAATCTTTATTATGCACTCAAATTTACATATTATCATTCCTCTATGGCATCCAATGACCACAGCCTTTGATGTACCTTGTTAAATACACAGTTCAGTTTGATATTCCACTGTGAGCTCTGGGACTACTCAAAACTTTAATAAATAGTGATAATGATAGATTACAAATCTCTTCTCTTCTGTGTCTCCTGCATCCCCTTTAAGACTTAAAGGCAAACAGCCCCAAAGAGTAATCAGCTGTACCTCTCAACTTACCCTGTAAAAATTAGACCCAAGCATTCAGAACTCTTGCATTTACAATTACTAATCATTACTAATTATTAATCAGACTGAGTGGATTTATTTATTAATTTCCGATTTACAGTGCTTGTTGGTTTATGATGACAGGGATATCACCTAGATAGGACGCACATATTAATATGACACCATTTGCACTTAGGGCAATCTGGCGTCTCCATTTCATTTACCAGCATGCTTGGGACAGGTGGGAGAAAACCAGAGAACCCAAAGGAAACCCATGCAGAGTTGGGGAGGACATGTAAAAACCCACACAGACAGGGTGCTGAGCACAGGATTAAATTAGGGACCCTGAAACTGTAAGCTATAAAGACAAGGACTAGGCAAAATTTTTAGCACAAAAGAAAAGGACCAACTTAAGAATGCTTAAGACAGGATCTTACATAATGTAAGAGTCTGGGGTAAGAGTGCTAAAGATAATTAAAACTCTAGAGTAGTCTTAACCATGAGATTAGTTTTTACCTGAACAGCACATTTATCTTAGCTATACTTACAAACAAACCCTGTACATACACACATCAGTAACTATATCAGTACACCAGTGCCAATATCTCATGATATAGCACAAACATTGAGTGTATTATTGCAATTATACCACAGTTCTGTTATCAGTGTATATTGACAGATTTCTGGATAAAGAAGAAGGAAAAATCCGATCCGTTTGTTTATCAACATTCCGCGAGGTAAAATAGTTCAGTAGAATAGTTAGAGTATTATTAACTACCCAATAATTATTATAAAGATAATAAACACAAATAAACCGGATTCCAAAAAAGTTGGGACACTAAACAAATTGTGAATAAAAACTGAATGCAATGATGTGGAGATGGC
>JAOVVF010000004.1:8640012-8656318 GCA_028565595.1 Duopalatinus emarginatus
CTGTGATTTGTGTTCTATTCTGAATAAAATATTGACATTTGCCATCTCCACATCATTGCATTCAGTTTTTATTCACACTTTGTTTAGTGTCCCAACTTTTTTGGAATCCAGTTTGTACATAGTTCATAAAATAGGATGTATAAACTCGCTATATATCTTTTTGGCAGATGTTGCTGGTTTGTTTATGACTGGAGTTTTGGCTTGTAAACACTGGCATCATTGCTAGGGTTATGTGTAAATGTGGCGGAGTGATATTTGGAGAGCTTCGGTCCCAGTGCCATTATTGTGAAATAACGGCACTCATGGAACACCTCTTGGCCAATCAGATTGCAGGGTCAGAACTAACTGTGGTATAATTTAAGGTATATAACAATGAATGTGCTGTCATAGAAAAATTATCAGTAACAGGATCGTATGATGTATCCTGTGGTAGAGTTATCTGTACTACATCGATTTGCCAAAATTTCCTTTTTTTTTTTTTATTCTTAATTTTAAAATTTAAAATTTAATTTAAAATTTTACATTAACAACAGATCATACAAAGCATGCATAGTTTCATTTAAAGTTGTGAAATGTATATGAGATAAGTTAGCTGTCATGGTAACTCCAGAGGCCATTCATGACTCCACTACCCAGAACACACTGTGGCACCAAACATGGCTGCAGCATCCAATTCCCAGCACATGCCTCAACTTACACATGCACATTCACCCAAATAATGATCGTACACACCTTCACCCATTTACACTTATTACACACAGAGAGAGACTCTGGACTCATGCTCTTTGCAAAGTATGGGTCCTCCCACCACCAGAGGGAGGCCATGCTCTAAGTCATGCAATAATCATCATGATTGATTGCAGCTGGTGAAAGCTTTTATAAGGACCATACACAGTCCGACCTGTGGGTCTTGATTCTGTTCAGACCACAATGGTAGCCTGTAGCTTTTCCAAGGAGTGCTGTTGCTGCCTTGTCTCTAGTACAAAATTTAAAAAAAAGAAAAGTCTAGTTTTGGTTCTGTTCCTAGCCTCCTACCCTTGTTTGTCTTTCCTTCCTCCTTTCCTCAGTTAGAAGTGCAAAAAAAAAGAAAGAAAAGAAATAAGAAAAACAAAAGCTGCTCTAAGGAGATGCTCTGCCCTTTTCCATGAGTTTCCATTTCCTGAGTTCCTGTGATACAAAACGAGTGCCTGAGGTTTGATCGCCTGTTTTCTCTGTTTGTTTGGGCGCCTTTGTTCCCATTTTCTCGCCTACTTTAGTTAAATGTCTTTACCAAAACAGTGCCGGGGGTACTGGTGTTACAGTGGTTTGTGCCTTACTGCCTTACTGCCTTACTCCTATGTCTCTTGCTCTATCACAGGTGGCCCAGCTTTAAACCCTGGCTTTTACAAAGGCCTCTTTATATTTTGTTGTTTTTTTATCCCTATCGTATCTCTTTATTTAAGTCCACCCTGGTGGCAGGTTCCATCAGGAAACAAATTACACAATCCAGGGAGAACTCTTCCCTACTATATGGATTGCTGCATCATTACAATTGTTTAATGTTTTTTTGTGTTTCTGACATGCCAAACTGTGATTGCATGGTCAGGACTGTTTTAATTTCTGTTTTTGTGATTAGGTTTGTTTACCATATGAATAATTTTTTTTTGTTTTATTTTATGATTAGCCTTAAATTATATAGATCAACAAATGTTGTAAACAGAACAATAAAAAGCAGAGTCCAGAGGCTGTCTTTGTAATGCATGGGTGCAGGTGTGTATGATCAGTATTTGGGTAAAGGTGGTCAGTCTATGAGGTATTTGGTGCGATCTCACCGTATGCAGGTCATGTGGGTTTTGCCGGGTGCTCTGGTTTCCTTCCAAAAAACAGCTATACAAATTGGATATGTTGCCCATGGGTGTGACAGTGTAAGTGTATATTCTAAGTGGTATCCCGCAATGGATTGGCGCCCTATCCAGGGGATTTTCCTGCCTTGCTCCTAGTGATTTCGAGTGGGCTTTGGACAAACCGCAACCCTGATGGACTAAGCGTATTAGTAAATGACTGACTGACTTCTAATGTCTTTGTGTGAAAAGAAAAATTTAAAATGGCTGGCATTCGTTTTAAGAAAAACATGCCATGGACTGGCCTGTTCAGCACAAACCACCAAGCATCTGGTCAAAGACGGATTTTGGAAGATTATTACTCACACATAGCCTTATAATACACAATTAGGAAATGTTTAAGGCCTTGTCTTAAGCTCAGTAAGTCCTCTCTGAAAACTTAACACAGCAGAACAAAGAGAAAAAAGACAAGCTCTAAATGCTATAATACTACAGTATGTATAGCAAATACACTGTGTACTGTGCGTTTACATAGCAATAGTTGTGTTTGCTAAGCTTTATCAGCATTGGCCGTACTTCTCTGTCATTTATTGATGACTCTTCTGTGTCCACTCACACCTTGCAAGGCATTAGCTGATTCAATCTCAAGCTTTTCCACAGACCTTGCTATCTTGAAAATCACAGACTCCGCAGTGCTGTATGTGTGTGTTGTACTCTTGGACGGCCTGGAGCTAATTGATTCTTTTAGACCTACCATCTAAAAGTGTTCATCAAAGGTAATGGGAGCTGTTTCAGTGCTGCAGTTTAATAATAAAAAAGGCTCATCTCTTTTTTAATAAAGGTAAATAAAGTAAATGAACAAGATGTTTGCTTCTATAGAATATGTAACTTTAATTTCTTGTGTAATGTTACTGTAGTGTCATTAAAAGACTCTGATTGCTAGGTGTTACACTAATAATACTAAGATACTAATTACAACTAGTCATTCGCAACAAAGTCAAAGGATAAGCAAAATGATTCATCATCCAGGCAATTGGAGTTAATCCTAATCAATAATTACCTTAGGAGTTATGTTATATGAACAGTATATAGGAGCTTATATATATAAGCTTGAATATGTTAATATATATCCTTGATTTACTAGTGCTACTATTTTATTGGTCCACACCACTACCATTTATTTAAATGAAAATGATATTTTGATGGACCACACACCAACCTATAACAATCTACAAAAAAAAAGAATGGTCTACTTTTTAGCTCATTAGACTTTGACATTGGCAGAACGTACAATTGCATGTTCGTGTATGTGTATCAGGCAATAGGAACAAGGCTTCAGTCATTAATGGCAATGTCAAGGAACCTCAGAAAATCTAATCACAGCTTCAGGATGTGCAGCTTGTTCAGTCCAGTGCTAATATGGTGAACCCCAACCCCGAGCGCACAGTTAATATCAGTAGAGGTCTACTGGGTTATAGTACAAAATATATTAAATACATAAGTTCACCTAATATCTGAATAGGCATCTCCTTCACAGACATGCTTATAAAATTTACATAAGTACCTCATATAATTCCATTTCCTGATAAATAAAAAAAAAAAATCATTTTAGCCTTAATGTATTATGTTTTATTAATGCATTAGCTTAACCTATAAAAATTGCTTTGCTTATTTGCTAAATGCATTGGATTAAACCAACATCTGATTACCTACAGCCTAATCACTCACTAACAGCACTCTTGCTCATGCATCATTGCATAATTATACATCAGTTAGTTCCAGTCCACTAAGTGGATTGGACAAGTCTATTCCAAGAGCATCAATATTTAATAACACACCTAGAACATTTCCCTGTTTGTATCATTTCACTTGCCTATTTTCACTAGATTAAATGACAGTTCTTGCTATTCTTTGTTACAAATAAAACTGTTACTCTGTTAGATTTACTAGGGGCTGTCAGTAACACTATCCACCTGTGGATTCTTTGAGAATCATTTTCCTTGATGGAAAAAAGTGAAGCGATATCACTGTTTTGTGCTGTTGTACAGAATATCAACATAGCTCTAACCATGTGCTCTTGTGTGGTTAAATAATGATGTTCAGTATAACAGCACTTTTGCTATTTGTAAACCCCTAGCACTTTTAAGAAAAAAAAGAAACATTTTCACAAAGCAGCTTTGCATGGAATCTTGACCTAAAACTTCCAAACAAGATTTGACTACTAATAAGCAAACCAGCCAATGATGCAAATGGTGTCAAGGAAAATCTCCTTTGAAGTGACATAAGGAAGAATCCTTAAAGATATCTAGATTCAAAAAAGGACACCGTCCTTATCTGGGAGACACTGGATAGTGTTATTATAAATCATTACTTATCATTAACTTTGTACTATAAATGTACTATAAATATCCCCACCCAGGCGAGAAACCTGCGTGGAACAGCTTATCTGTGCAAGTATGTGAGGGTGCTTGTGTGCACAAATAATAAAATGGTATTATTTTAAATTAAAATAATAAGTATTATAAATCATAAGAAATAATAATAACTTATGAGAAGGTACGCAAGCGGCTCATCGCAATGGCGAACTAGTGCACTTACACAGTTATTGTTACACATTAAAATAAAGCAGGGATATGGTGGAGAAGGACAAACCAAAAAGCCACTCTTAAGCATTCTCAAACAAAAGGGTTCATAATAAAAATAAAGCAGGGGGAGAAAAAGCAAACTAAAAGCTGATCATCATGCACGGTTGCGTTGTGGCCAATAAATGTAAAAGAAGTGGTTTGCCCTAGCATACAGCGAATCACCATGGAGCCCAGAGGCCGGTGCGGAAGAGAATCAGGAATTGAGACGGGGTCTAGTGTCAAAAAGAAAGGGCCCAAAGGCCAGAGAAAGTGGTGTGGCGACCTCTCCAACATAGAGAAAATCAGACAGATAAAGGAGTTACACCAAATGCCTGACCGTTCCCTAAAATTTTAAGCTGTTACCTCACCCCCTTAACGACCCTGTTAAGGTCCGCTGTTACCAGTGTCCCTGACCCCTTACCTTCTGCAAGAAAGCACAAAAATCTAAAGGTGTGACGAGGAGCCCTTGTCGAGTCTGAACTTAAAAAGAGACTCAGCCAGGTGCTCCTCGTCGGGCCTGATTGACCTCAGGGTGGTCTTGGCTTTACACCAGGCCTCCCAACAGCGCCGGGAATTGCCCCCACCTTTGGCTCTTGGTCGGGAACGAGTGATGGTGGAAACCTGAATTGGCACTTAAACAGGGACATCCCCATCGCTGAATGGTGCAAGCTATTGTGGGCATACTCTGCATACTCAGGGGGTTGCCCGCAGTTAGACACCTGAGAGAATGGGTAAGATCTTGGATGACTCTTTCCGACTGGCCATTTGACTCTTGATGGTACCCAGAGGAGAGACTGACAGTGGCCCCCATGAGTCTACAGAGCGCTTGCCTCGTGCAAGAGAGCAGAGAAATCCAAAGGTGTGACGAGGAGCCCTGGTTGAGTCTCACCTTAAATAGAATTGGGTTTTTGCAGTGCCACAACGCCATCTGGAACTGCAACTCTGGTGCCCCCCTAGGGGCGACTGGTGGAATAGGTTGGCTCTCTCTGGTGGTAGCAGAGGGAATTGACAGACCTCTAACAATCAGCTGTTCAATTATTGTGTAATTTATTCCTAGAAGTCCATAGAAAAACATCTATAGCTATCTTTAGGATTCAGTTCCCTAAACAGAATGCTGGGCCATCCTCAGCAGTGAGACTCCTAGCAAATGTAGGGCATTAGAAATGATAAAGAGGTCCAGGGGGCAGAAGGAATCAGGATCACTGATGTCTCAAACCTCAGATGTCATATCACTGCTATACATATGAAATCCAAATAAGGTTGAACAGTACATGGTTTCAAATAACTCCACTGAAAATCTCTAATTACTGTGTGCGGTAAAAAGTTAAATGAGACATAGTTGGACAACAGAAATATTTGCTTTTAATTATTTGCTTTTAATCACTTCTCTCTGACATTCTGACCATTTGCTATACTTATGTTCATCTCTATGTGTCACATACACTGATCAGCTATAAAATAAAAAACCTCTAAACGTCTCCCAAAGCAGCTATGACTTACTGAAGCATGGACTCAACAAGAACTCTGAAGGTTTGCTGCAGTGCTGCACAAGAGTTCCTTCTGTGGATTGTCTGTGGAATCAGATGGACTGGCCTTTGCACTCCGCACACAATAGTGAGCTTCACCGATTGTTCCTCCTTGGACCACTTTTTGCTACTACATACTGGGTACACTCTACAAGACTTGTTGTTTTGAAGATGCCCTGACCTAGCTGACTAGCCGTCACGAATTTGAAGCTCCTCAGATCCACCCACTTGCCCATTTTTCCTGCTTTGAACACATAAACTTCAAAATCTTATCTGATTAAAAGCTAAATATATCGTGCTTATGTATTATAGGTCTCTAAATACACCATGGTCAGAGCAGATAAGGTGGCATCTCAATCCTGAAATTGAGCTGGTGTTCAAAAGTTGATCAGGGTAAGTCATGACTCAGCACTATTACACTAAAGGGTGTCAGTTTGAAAGGGTGCCACCTCTTACTTAGTGTCAGTCTCATTGGCCACGTATAGGGAACTGGGTTTGGCAGGTGTAAGCTGTTGTCACAATTAATAAACGTCAGGAAACACACCCTGCACAGTCATTACTGTTGTGCACTTGCATGTGAGGTGCATATATTTTTCTTTTTATTTTGGCCACTTGACCCAATTATCTCTCTGAACATCACTTGAGAAGATTAGTTACACCCATTAATCACATGCAGTTTTTCTTTTAGAGCATATTGCCGTTCTTCACTCATACTATTGCTTCTTATAATTATACCCATCACCTATCATGTAAGTCTTCAATTACATAACCACACTAATGATGTTCAGCGTTATCTGAATGTTGTATTCAGATCATTATGATAATGTAGCATGAAAATCAGTTGTTTAAAAGTAATTGCACCTTTAATTTTCCTTTATTGCACTAGCTTGAATGAAAAATCCCGATAAAAGGTAGTAAAAAGGTAGAGTCTTATCTCTGCTTCCATTGCTTGAAGGAATGGGTAGGATGGAAAATTGCTTCATTAAAGCAGTCTTCATGCATTACAAATGAGAACACTCAAAATGCATATAGGTTTGTTGGACTGATTATTTGGGCCCTCCAGCAAAAGCGCACAAAAACGCTTTGCATGTCAGTTTCTTCATCACTGCCAACACATAATCAATTTCAGCTGACTATGACACAAATCAGTTGAAGGAAAACTCATGATCAGGTGAGTGTTTTTTAAGAGATTTGTCTCAAACACATTGCTTGGTTTATTGTCAGATGAGATCATTGCTTTTCTTATTCCTCCAGTACATGTACACTCAAACAGCTCTTTACTATTTTGGGTCATAATATTAGCAAACATTACATCATTCCTTTGTTGGTATAGATCCACATGCATGGATTGGCTTCCCCACAGTGTTCACACACCAATTAAACTTTTGCAAAGGCAATACTCTGGTCAATAGTAATCAGGTTTCTGTCCACTATGTCCAGTGAGTTACAACATACTGTCAATGAAATTACAGATGTGCATTTACAAGGGACCAGTAGCACTACTAAAAACATCAGTGCCTGTCTGGGTATAAATATTCTTGACTGAGGTATCCTCAAGGATGCATCCTTCTATTAATCATCCTGGTAAATTAATGCAGTGAAATAATTTAACATAACTGATCCTCAAGAACTACCATGGCACCCTATGTGTAAATATAACAATATATGTAGGTAATTATTTCTCACTTTAAATCCAGTTAATATTTTTAATTTATTATTATTAATTAAACATGAATCCTACTGCACTGTGATTTCTTGACAGCTCATCACAGTTCATAAACGATCTTAGCTAGAGATCTTGTTCTCAGAGTTAACATTTTTGTTCATGGATTTATAGTATTTTTGTCCCCAAATATAAATGTGAAAACCCTTGTCAGAATAATAATAATAATAATAATAATAATAATAATAATAACTATTATTATTATTATTATTATTATTATTATTATTATTATTATTATTACACACATTATCTCACAAATATCCTTTAGGTGCCTGGTTTTGGACAAAATAATGACCTTGAGTGTATGTACATTTTGCAGGCCCTTGGGGATGATGAAGCCTGATGTTCTCATCAGTGTGGCTTGCTGACTCAGGACTGCAAAATGTCACATGACTCAATTGGTTCATGTATCTCATCTTTTAGTCCAAAATTTCCACAGATTTCTTATACATCACTAAAAATTACTGGTAATATCTGCAGAAGTGGGTCATAAATTGGCAGTAATACCTACTTAGTCTGAAACTTTACTGCATGACATATACCTCCATCTAACCCCCAAATCCATCTCTGTGTGCCACCAACCAAATCCTAACTGCTGAGCAGGCACAGATAAGATATTTATTTATTAGGGTTCAGCATTTTACAAAAAAAGGGGGGAAAAGAAATAGATATCCTGTCCTTTGTGGTACATTTTAACCGCCTCAATAAAACCGATGCTGAAGTGTTGGGTAAACAAAAATGAATGAGCAGGACATCACACAGCTACAAGAAACAAATGTCAAGAGATAACAGATGACAGTGCTCAGAGATAAATGTGACATATCGGGGGTTTGGCCATCTCCAGAGACATACTTTCCAGATGCTGTGATGCTGCGTTCATATGCTGCTATTTATAAAGGTGCACAATTTGTTCATTTTCTTACATTATTACCTATACTGCTCTCTGCAATATAGTACTGTGCTATACATGCTCTTTTTCTATATATCTGGATTACACTAGAGATCAAGTTTGCAGGACAAATAAAGGCCTTGTTTATTAATATAGAAGTGTATAGGGCACAGCAGGTCACTTGGGCCGTGCTGTGTTGAACATTTACCACCTTCAGTTATATTCATATTTAAATACATTTTCAAATCTGCTTTATATTTGTCAGGGTTGCTGAATTTTAAAGAGTTTAAGAAAATGATTTGAAGTTCAAAAATATTATAGGATGTCACAAACAAAACTAATAACTATGGTAGCAGTAGCATTGATCAAACTTTTCATGGGAGTGGCATTTTGAGAAAATGGCCCTGCACACACCACTATGTTACACACAATCCTAGAAATTATTCCATCCCATGCTCACTATATGACTATAACACACACACGTCTTGTGAGCATACTATTTGAGATTTAGTCCACCCCTTTGCTTAAGTGAGTTAAGGCATTGATGTTGGACGACAAGACCTAGGGTGCAGTCTGCATTCCAGTTTATCTTAAAGATGTTCAGTTTGGGTGAGGTTGGTTTTATGTACAGGAAACCTGAGTTCTTCTACACCACCCATGGCTTTATTAACCTTACTTTGTGCTCAGAGGCATTATCATCATCATGCTGGAAGATCTTTAGCCTTAGACTCCAGTGAAGGGGTGCTGTGCTTTCAGATTTGTGGCAAGAGTTTGGGGAATAATCCACATATGGTAAGCAGGTGCAGATAGCAGATTTAAATGTAATGTGATATGATAATCATCAGCCTGCTAATTATTGAACTAACACTATAGGCTCTAAATATTCAGTACTAACATCTCTTTATACATGTCAGATTATTGTAAGCAATTTTTATAATTGCTCATTGTATATCTACTACCAGATACTACATACACACACGTATATTTAAATACACAGATATATAAGAGTGAGGCTTCGCTTATTGAACTCCTGCTTTGTGGAAAGCCATACGGTTAATAAAGACCTGAAATATCCGTTGTACTCCATCTATGTAAAATCTCATTCACTATTGAAGTTGAAATAAGGAGTTTTGAATAATCGTAGTATGTAGGGCTTAAAGACCAGAGATATGATAAAATAAATGTCAATTATATATTTTAAAGAGAAATATAAATAAAAACATTTTAATGTGTATAATCAATGCATGAGTTTTCACACTTTTGCATAAGTTTTATTAATATTTTGTTTGTCTAATAAAAGGATTAGTTAGCACATATAACTGTAAAATATGTCTCGAGTCAGTAGTTATTGACACCTGTCCTTATTATTACAATAAAAATGCAGACGTTCTTTTTAATATGTAAGAAAAATCCGTTAAAAGTTACTAAAACTGAATTACAAAATAAACCTGCTTCTTTCCAAATCTGAGTTTTACATATTTGTATTTAGGGTATTTTTGACCCTTGACTTCAGTGTGTAAGTATTATGAGCCAGACAAGAATACTTGTTGAGGGCAAATTGGACACAAGTGCAGGTTTAGTCGTGTAAATAACCAAAGCAACAAAGGGCCAGGTGATCAACAAACAGAATGTCAAAGTCAATATATAACTGATATATACCTGAGTCCCAGGGCATTGCAGGTGCCACCAATCAGTGTAGGTGCCCTGGGAAAGAAGAATGGGTGGATTAAGTGCACAGTTGGGAACTTCAATCCAGCTTGAAAAAGCACTCTATTGTTATTCCTCTTCCGTCTTTTTCTTCTTAAGCACATTTACCTAATTAATACTGCCTGAACTGCTTAATGTAAGACTCTGTTCACCATTTTGTAGATAATCATGGCCAGACCTGTGGAATGTTATTTTTGGTATTGGTGAGATTTATGTTTAAGGTAATTTTTTTTAAATTTCCCATAGGTATGAATGGGGGAGTTTTTAAACTGCTGGATCTTGGTAATTATTCGAGCTACAGCCATGAAAATCGAAAGGCTCGGACCCTGGGCTCCGTCATGTCAAATTACAGACAAATTGCACTCATCCTTCTCTTTTTGTCACTCTTTTATTTTCACTCCATTTATTTCAGTTTTTCTCTGTTCAACCTTGCCTAAATTTTAAATGGTAGACATAATTGTCCTTTTGGAAATCTCAAAAAATCTCAATGTGGCTTATGTGTGTTCAACCTCTCATAAATTAGACATTTACTGCTCAATCTTCATAATTGTCTATCATAACGATTAACAAGGGTTTGTCTCTTTTCACTGAAGTGACAAGTTAAAGTTTTTAGAGTTACAAGCATTTGATCTGACTGTGTAAATAAATGCAAGCTGTGCTTTTCTATTAACAGGTGCATATCAACAGTGAGTGAGTGACAGTTAAGACTTTAGAGTGGCTTTCTGACACACACACAGAGACATAAGGGGAGGATTCTTACAGACAGGGGTGTCTGCATATAAGTCAGTCAGTAAGTAAGTAAGTAAGTAAGTAAGTAAGTAAATAAATAAACAAACAAACAAACAAATAAATGACAAATACAAATGATAAATGACAAAATTACAAATGATAAATCATACATAAATCAAGTTTTTTGCCTGTGTGTGAAAAGACCATGACTACACTACACTACCATGACGTTTTTCATTTTTTTCTGTGTTTAACTTGTCATAGACATATTCTTCACACACACACACACACACACATGCACACACACACATATACACACTCACCTGCATACATGTTATATATTGACCCTTAACTTGCTCACTCCAGGGTATTAGCCATAATCTTGGCCCCAACATGGCACATGGTTTCCAGCACTGTTGTACTTCCTTCAGGAAATGCACATCTAGTGTTTAACTTATAATTGTTGAACATTTGGTAGTAATGTTGGTTTTCCATGAGTTCCAGGTTTGTAGGTTACAAATATGTTTGTAAGTGGTTTAGTCCTTTAGGGGAATAAAATCTTTAAATTACATTTTAAGGGTAGCGGAAAAAAAAGAAAAAAAGAAGAAAATGACCATGTGAGGGATGGTCACCAGATTTGACCATGTGAGGGATTTTTGCAGATGACTAGATCTAAGTAAACAAACAAAAAACAAAAAACAAACAAACAAACAAAACAGAAAATTGTGGCTTTTTTAAATAGGAATTTTGGACATTTCCCACGTTTCTGAGCCGTCTGGCTTTCCACATCTCTCCGCAAACCTGGGACTGTAGAGACAACAAAGCCCAAACGAGCGAGTCTGCAAACGGAGCGCACGCATGGGGACGATACAACAGCTCTCATCCTCTACTTCATTCCACATGCATGCACAACCATGAAGGAAACGACCTAAATGCATCCGGATAATAAGCAATAATTTATTTTTTTTTAATGCACAGGACTGCAGATGGGATCGTGCACTGGGTATATATTACCTTTCTTCTGCTTCTTAGTTGACTGTGATTTTTTTTTTTTTTTACTAAAAACAATGTAAAGATTTTCAGTAAATGATGGGGTTTTATTCTATGGTATATGACTACTGCACTGTATGTAAGATTTACACTGCATACATGCAGAAGAGAATATTTCCAATACAGCTGATCATTTTCTGTTATTTAAGTCCACTGTTGCAGTATTATGTGATTAATACAAAGATGATAATAACATTACCACTGCAATAAAATAATTTGCCTATTTGTTTATTTCTTTTTATTGCAATATTTTCTTTCAATCTGTGTGCATGCTGTGATAAGGGTTAAAAAGGGCTCCAGCTTCCACTGCAGGCAGCTGGATAAGATCTCCAGTCACTAATCCTTACTGTCTCCCCATGCAGGTTATCATCTCTTCTTTAAGATAAGACTCACATCAGCCACCATAATGGATGCAGTGCCAGAATACTCCGTTTTTCTCATCAGGATTTTGGAGGAACTAGACACCAAGTACAGCACTGTGTCATATCAGGATCTGTGTAAGTCTCTGTGTGCTCGTTTCGACCTGGTTCATCTGGCGAAACTGAGGAGCTTGCTATTCTACACGGCATGCTTGGATCCTAGTTTTCCCGCTACCTTATTTAAAGACAAAATGAGATGTTCGGGGGAAGATCAGCAGTCTAAGAAGCTCATGGTAGCTGCAGACATTGTGACCATGTTCAATCTCATCCAGATGAATGGTGGGATGGCTAAAGACAAGTTACCAGTTAGTCATAAACCCAAGTTTCATAAAAATCAATCCTTTGAGTCCTGCAGGTCCGATACAGATGTGTATAAATACAACGAGTGTGAAAGTGTGTATGGTTGCGCAGACAGAAGGGGGCATCATGCTTCTCGGAACTCACCCTGCCCCAAATCAGAGTGCAACAGCTGTCAGCCGTTTATACCGGCTTCAGAGCCTAATTTTCTCCTGGGAGTCAACAAGGATCTGAAATGTAGAGCAGCATCACTGGATAAGCTGCAGCATCTGCCTCAGTATGCCAGTGCCAGTCCTCCTCCGTGCGAGATGCAAAGCACCTACTTCCCCATGGACATTGATAGCGAGTCCACTACCGACCACGACTCACTGCACATCAACCCGGGCGGCAAGGACGTTTTTCTGCCTAACTCAGAGTCGTTTACTGTGCACTCGTGTGTGCAGAAGCGGAATATTTTCAAAGAGGACTTTCACAACCTTGTTGCCTTTTCACCCCATGTGGTCACCTCGGAGTCTAAAGCCAGTGCCAGAGATAGTGGAGATTACCACAGGAGGGAATTGCACAAGCCACCAACTTTCTTTAATCACAGCTTTGAGTTGCCATATAGCAACCCTTATTTCGAACCGGTCAACTCACCTATACAAAGCAAAGGACGAGTGAAGCATGAGAGCCTAGACGACTTGCAGGCATCAACTTATTTTGGTCCGACGACGGTCACTGAGTGTGTGAACACCAAGAGGACATCTGGCAAGCTGAGCAGGCAACCTGCCTGGCCTGTCAAGAGCTTAAGCCTGAATGCTGATGAGGGCTCTGAATTTGAGAGATCATTTCTAAACCATAAGGTGCCAGTAGACCATCACCGCCATATCAGCATGATGGACAAGGACCAGCACTTCCAGTGTGCCAAAGAGAAGCCCACAGCCTCTCCATCAGGCTTCTCCAAGAAGACCAGTGGACCAAAGATAAAAGAGATGGCCTCTGTTGGTTGTGGTCCAAGTTCTGAAAAGAGAGAAGGAGGAAAGAGATACAAAGACAAGAGCATTAACTGTCCATCGCTCCAGACTGCTAACATAGACAGCGGTCTTAGTGTAGCGACTCAGACTGACCAGTCAGAACAGAGGAAGCTGAAAGACTACGGCATGCACAAGTATGCAGACAGGCCACCTTTTAAACATGATGAGGACTGTGAGATGGTAAGTGATGACATTAGTGACATATTTCGCTTTTTGGATGACATGAGCATATGTGACTCTATTGGGATACCCCAGTCATCCTGTTACAACAGTAACGGCTCGCTGTCCCAAGTGACAAAGTCAGATGGTGATAGCTCACCTGAGCGCAACACGATCAAACTTGGCAAGTCTGCCAGCAAGCTAGACCATCTATTTCACACTCTGGAGAACACTGATGACGAGCTCAAAGCGAGTGTATGCAAGCTGGTCCTCAGGATTGGTGAAATTGAGAAGAAGCTTGAATCGCTGTCAGGAGTGCGTGGGGAGATTTCACAGGTCCTGTCCAAGCTTACCAAGCTGGATGAGAAGATCCAAGAGCCGGAAACAAATGGGAAATCTACTGATAGCGGCATGGCCCAGACTCAGAAGGATGTAAAACTTTCTCCACACATGTTCCAGTGCCACACCACAGGACACACGGTCAAAGTGGACACAAATGCAGACTGGTGCTGCTCAGATGCTAGTGGAAGTGAAAGCCTGAGGGTGAAGGCGCTAAAGAAGAGCATGTTCACTCGCAGGTCTTCCAGGTCACTGACGGAGGAGAACAGTGCTACCGAATCTAAAGTGGCCAGCATCACCAATTCTCCTCGAGACTGGAGAACTGTCTCTTATTCAAGCCATCCGGGAGATGATGTGAAAGAGAAGGATAGGCATTGTGAAGCCAAGGACAGACACAGGAAAGCCAAAGAGGTAATAAATTTTGGTATTTGCACTTTTTTTTGCTAACAGTGCAAACTTCTCTAAGTTTATAGGTAATCACACAAGAAGTAGCTACGTTTACTGATTTGGTCAAAATGTGTAATTATATAGTGACTGCCTGAAATGATGATCCCTACCCAGCATGCTTCCTGAATATTTATTGGCTGAAAGTACATCAAATTTCCTGTCTGTGTTCTGATTTCTTACACCAAATGCCTTATGATACAGTGAGGTATTACTATGTTATTACAGTACAATGAGCATAGCCTGCTAAAGAGCGCTAAAAGATAAATATAGTCAGATTATCAGGCATACTGTTGGTGAAAGGCTTTAGAAGAATAGAGCTTTTACCACCTCCTAAGTTAACACATCTATCATCTTAAACAAAGGGCAGTAGTGCATTGTAAATCTCGGATGTAAATCGCTTGATAAAAATACAGGCGGACTACATGTTTCTGACTACAGAATAGTTTTCTGGTGCAGGGGTGGAAAAGGATGGTAATTATTATGTCCTTGGGTAGGGCTGAGATCAAGTGTTTTATAATGACGTTTTACAGAGAGGCTTAATAGAATTATTGTCTTGACCTGAGTTCTGACACTGTGAATATTCAGGAGTATAAGATGACGCTTTGTCAAGGCTTCTAAGTCTGCTCGTTTTAAATGAAAGGCTACAGTTATTTGCAGCATAATAATCTGTTTTTAATTGGACTGAAATAAAAATGTTCACGTCTACACCTTAATTGGAGAAGAGAAAACCAATTGAGGCCAAATGAAACTCCTATTTGATTAAATGAGATATCTAATCCTTTTCTTAATCTGTTTAAATGAATAAGTATAACAATGTCCTTACTTTTCCTAGCAGAATGTCACGAAGTTCTATACATGTGTGTTCTAGTCATGGTGTTCTCCTTGTGTTTGGATTGGCAGTATGATGGACTTCAAACTAACATTTCGGGCAGATTTGGGAAGTAAATTAATATTGACCAGATATTCAGCAAGGATAAAAAAACCTATACAGGGTGAAAACTTTGATAAAACCTTCTTAGTTATTCCCGAATTTGGCATTTTTAATTGATAACTGTATTAGTAACATTAGAAAATGTGTAAAAACCTTATACACTTGCCAGCCACTTTAACAGGAACAGCTGTACGTCTGCTCTAGCTTGTTCAGTGAGTATATCTATGTGGGAGCAGCACAATGCATGAAGGCACGCAAATGCAGGTCAACAGCTACAGTTAACATTCACATAAAACTCAGAGTGTGAATAAAAAAACAATCTCAGAGATTTTGACTATGAGAGTCTTTGTTGCTGCCAGACGCGATGGTTTGAATATTTCAGAAACTGCTAGAGTTTACACAGAATGGTGCAAAAACAACATCATCCAGTGAGTTGCAGTTTTGCAGATGAGATATTAGAAAAAAAATGGTAAGGCCAATTGCTCATTGCAGGCTACGGTAACTTAAATAGCCGCTTTTTACTGTGGTGATCAGAAAAGCACGTAGAATAGCATGTCGAACCTCGAGGTTGATGAGCTATGACAGCAGAAGACCTGATTAAGTTCTACTCCAGTCAGCAAAGAACAGGATTCT
>JAOVVF010000004.1:8656418-8670718 GCA_028565595.1 Duopalatinus emarginatus
CGAACCTCGAGGTTGATGAGCTATGACAGCAGAAGACCTGATTAAGTTCTACTCCAGTCAGCAAAGAACAGGATTCTGATGCTACAGTGGGCACAGACCTGGAGAAGATTAGAAAACCACCTGCTGTTCTTTTGTTATTGCAGCTTGAATTACATACTTAACTTCAAGCATATGCATTATATACAGTCTACAGAGTGTCCAATTTAGGATACAGTGCTTTTAAGAATGGACATTGTCCCAAAGCAGCTTTAATAAATACTTAATTTTAAATCTGCAATAAATCTGGAATGAATAACTGAAGCTCTTTGCTAGATAATGGCACTTTACCTGAGCTCCATCGGAAACTCATCCTTAACTAGCAGCTATGAGTCAAATGTACAATAGCCGCAGCAGATGAAGCATTTGGACATGAGTGGACACTACAGACATATTCCTCTGGTTTTGATCATTTGGAAATAAAAATGGTCTAGTACCTGCATGTACATTCTGCTGTTCTTTTAGACATTTTCTCCTCTATGCTATCTTTTTCTTGCTGTCTCTCACCTCTGTTTGCCTGTGTAGAGGGCAGCTGGCTTCTGTGCCTCTCTCTTCTCTCACTTGTCTTTTGTGGAGTTGATGAATGTAGCGCTGCCATAAATTCCGTCTCAGGAGTCCCTCAGCCCCGGATTCATCTTTCTGAACGGCACCTCAGGGAACTGATACTTAATCAAAACTTGCATACAACAATGCCAACGGGAGAAGCTAATAGTGTGTGTGTGTGTGTCGTGGCACAGCATTGTATGGACGATTTTGCCTAATAGGGTGCTGGGATCTTCAGCATGATATTGTTACCCTTTTTCAGGGGTCGTATAATAATCAGTTCCTGTTATGAAATAAGAGGGATGCTTGTTGAAGGGCTTGAGGCTACAAAACCCAGAACGTTATACACAAGGTTCATAGGACAACGTTGATCTGTCCAGATATAATTTACTTTAATAGCTGAATGTCCCAGAAGACAAGAAATGGGCCAAGCACTGCTGTATTTTATTACTTTCATTCTCTCTCTCTCTCTCTCTCTCTCTCTCTCTCACACACACACACACACACACACACACTTTTTAGAATGAAGAATGCCTATACCAATATAACATTTTCTTCACACAGTAATTGGCTAACATTTTACTACATATCAGTATATTATCAAATGACTGAGGTAACAAAGTACTCCTCAGTTGACATTTCCACATCTCCAACCTTCCTGTAGTGCTTACAGTATTATACATTTGATTTTTCTAAGATGGACAAATTTAATACTCGTTTACATTTCTCTAACATTTTCTTATCATGGTACATACCCGAAGGCAGATTTAGCTATTAGGTGTTAATGTCAATATGATCTATAATAAATCAGATAAATCAGATGTTTCAGGAGAAACACAAGACTCGGTAATTACTGCTTAAGACTTGAGATTGAGGTAATTGCTGTGTAATTAATAGCCAATGAAATGCCTACTAACATACATATTGAATTATCATAGTTATTAATATTTTGTTGAAATAAACTGGGTGTTTCTGCATAAAAGTATAAATGGTACAGATTTTCTACAGTTCCTCAGATATTTCACTCCAGTTTATAATGCACTTGATCTTAAATAGACATCTTGTGGATTGCTCTGAAACTGTCTATGTGATGTGACTGAGTAAGCCTGGGAACATGGTGTTCTTTTAACAGCGAGTTAAACATAGCCATCAAATAATATTTACATAAAAAATTGTGCTTGTATTACAGTTGTATTTTTGTTTTTACATTACAAAAAGATCAGAAATGTTTTTTAAATATTCTATCAGGATTTTTACTATAAAGCTGAGAAGCAGTGTAGCTGTGAATGCAATCAATATTAACGTCTGTACGATTGTCCAGAAAATCTTAACAGTGGCAATAGAAACAAATTTAAGGTCATTAAATGATTTTTTTTCACCCAGTAGAGAGATGCTGCATTGTTCACAGCATGTGATCTGTGTCACTGACCATCCACGTTAATAGGGACACCTGTACACCTGCACATTTATGCAGTTACTGAGTCAGCCAATCAGCTGGTAGCACAATGCGTAAAATCTTGTACAGGGCTTTACTTAATATTCACATCAAATGTGATCTCTCTGACCTCTGTTTCTAGATGGGCTGGTTTAAGTATTTCAGACACTGCTGATTTCCTGGGACATTAGTCTCCTGAGTTGATACAGAAAGTGAGTGAGTGAGTGAGTGAACCAGCATCAGTTCTGTGTGTAGAAACATCTTATTGAAAAAAGAGATATTAGCAAGACTCCTGTCATGGGGGCAGCCATGGCTTTGTGGTTAGGGAACCGGTCCCGCACAGGGCAAGACACTACTGAGGTGCCCTTTAGCAAGGGACCTAACTGCTTCCTGAACGCGTTCACTAGTGTGTGTGTTTCACTGAATGGATGGGTTAAATACAGAGGTCACAGTCCTCTGTGTGCAAATAGTTTATGTTCAAGAATCTGTTCTGTCATAGACACAAATTCTGATATTTGATGCGAACATCTAAAGCTCTTGTAGGCCTGTATCTACATCTAGCTGCTGTCACATGACTGGCTGATTGAATCGCTGTATTCCTATTAAAATGGACAGTGAGTGTATTTTTATATTTCACAGACAAGCCAATAAGGATCATTCCCATCTGATTTTGGACATTGTTAACAATGTTGGACAATGTTATAAATGTGTTATTTAAATCATTATAATCTATTAATTATATGCTTTAAAATATTATAGGAAAAAAAAAACTTGTATCTGCTTTGGCCTGCTAGTTTGGTAACATGCTAAAATGCAGAATCGTATTATAACTTTCTGTCACTCTTTGGCACATGTGTGCATACACACACAAACACATGCACACACAAAGACTCACAGGGGAAAATACTCCCTATGAACATGAAAATACTCATCAGATAAACCAAAACATCTCGGTGAGCAAATGAACTGCCAGCAGGTGTGAAACCATGACAGAGCCGCCATCTCCAGCATAGGTCGGAACAAAACATTTGCTCCTTACTGAGCCAAAACCCAAACACAGACTGTTCTGTGATCGAGCTCAGAGGTGTGATGTGCGTGATAGGCATACAGACAGCCTATGCAGGCAAGGCTGGATCTGAATGTGAAGGGATATGTGAGCAGAGCTAATAGATAGGTCAGGGATACAAGATAGGAAATGTACTATTATATTATTCAGTCGACACCAGGGGTCATCAATTGGCGGACTCAGTGAAATGGACTGAATAGACTATTTAAAAAACTGTAGCAGATTTAAAAATAATTTTTAATTAAGATTTATTTTGTATGATTAAAGATGAATGGACACATTAATGTGTTTATTCTCACAGCATCAAATTGAAAATAGATGTCTAATAGTGCTAGTTAAATTGGTCATGTAAAGTAACAAACTATAATGACATTGCCTTATTGATAGCACTAAACTAATCATCAAACTAATGATCAAATATTAAAGGTTATTTGTCACAATTTACTCATGTTATTTGCTTATCTAGACCTTTTATGTAGCTGGACCTTCATACATTTTAGTTAAATACTACTGTTATGTATGTTAGAAGCATTTGATATCAGAACTAAAGATATTTTGCATATGTAGAGTTAGGCAAAGACTCTGAGGGAACTCACCACAACTCTTATTTTAATGTTATTTGTTCTGCAGGAGATGTTTCGTAATCAAGGCAGCAGTATTGTAGTCTTGAAGGCACTGTGTTAATGACTAAAACAACTAGGAATCATTCTGTCGCATTATGAGCACGGCTATAACCAAAATACTTCGATATGAAATGTTACTAGTTAATATTTCCATAACCATCGAGATGGCATTTTTCCTTCGATCTTTCATTTATCTTCAACCACTCTATCCTTGTTAGTATCCTGGCGGATCCAGAGTCAGATGGGAACACGGTAAACCTTGGGTGCCCATATGCACACTCATTCAGACCTATGGGCAATTTAGCTCAGCCAGTTTGCCTTCTAACATTTTTTGAGATGTAGGAGGAAATTGAAGAACCCAGGGGAATTGCATGCAGGCATGGAAGACATGTGAATTCTGAGACTGTAACCTGATCTCAGAATTGCACCAGGTTTCATTTTTTCTCCAATTTGAGATAATTTCCAATTGTCTTATTTTGTGTGAAGATAAAACAGTAAAGGTAAATAGCAAAATATTTCAGAAAACTGGTCGAGCTGACTGACTAACTGTGACTAAGCTACCAGTGAGCCATAATGCAAGGTGTAGGACTGGTGGCAACATAAATAAGAAAGATTTATCCAACTTATCTGATTAGCCACCAAAACAGCAATAACCCTCTGGGACATGACTATAAAATGCTAAGTGATGCATCCTGTTGTACAAATAATGTAAAGAAAACGTGATTCATCAGATCAAGCGACCTTCTTTTCCATTGTTCCAGTGTCTAGCTCTGATGCTCATATGTCCATTGTAGGTGGTGGACAGGAGTTAGCTTAGGCACTTTGACCGTTCTTTATCTAATCAGTCCCATACCCAACAAACTGTAATACACCTTTCTATCCTAGCAAACAATTTGTGTTACAGTAGCTCTTCTGTGGGATCACTCCCCACATGCATCACTCGGCACTGGGCATCCATGAACCTGACGTCTGTTACCGACTTGTTTTTTTCTTGGACCACTTTTTGTAGTTACTATTAACTGTACACTGGGAACACTCCACAGGACCTGATGTTTTGAACATGCTCTGTGACAATTGTCTATTGCAAAACAAATTAGCCCTTGTCAATGTTGCTCAGATCCCTACACTTACACATTTGTCCTGCTTCCAGAAGACAACCATGAGAACTGATTCCTGCTGGCTGTCCAATATATCCCACCCCTAGACAGGTTTCACGGTAACGAGTTAATCAGTATTATTTACTTGAGCTGTTTGTGTCGTTATGGCTGATTTTGTGTTATAGTGACAACCCAGACCAGTCATGCCCAAAACCAACAATTACATACATACATATTGGCAGGGGTAGTTCAATAATTAAGACACTGGATTTAGAAGATTGTGAGTTCAAATCCTGCTGCCGCTGCAAGGCCCTTAAGCAAAGCCCTGAACTGCTCAATTGTGTAGATTAGATACTGCTGTAATTACTCTGACATTTTTAAATAGAAAATACAACACACCAAGCTGGTTCCTTGATAGTTATTGAGAATATCGACATGCACATGTTAGAGTAAACCTGCAAAACCACCCTGACCTCTAAACAACCTCTTTTCACAGCTCTACTCCTTGACATATTCAATATGCACACTCTGCAGTTTGCTTGACTCTCTTTTGCCAAGCTATCTGTAGAGCGTCATGCTGGTTTTTTTATTTCACAAGCAAGGCGAGGCCTTGCAGGTCATTTTAACACCTCACAGGAGCTTTACACAAAGAATGAGTCAGCAAAACTGACCATTCATATTGTTATATCATAGACACACTGCGTAAAATTTATATACAGGGATGTGATAGTGTAATGGCGAATAAATTGTTTTTCAGTGACATTAAAAAGAAAGGTTAGTAAATTACTAAATTTTTATGGTGTTTTCGATAATGCATGATAAAATGTTAAAATGGAGAAAAGATGAGAATGAACAAAAAGACTCCTGGGACAAAATTAAATAAAACACTGAAGGTGGCTTTATTGACATGCAAGCAGTTGATTGAAAATAAAATGATGGTGAATGTGGAGGAATGCATCTCAGAAATGTGCGGTTCACGCTTGATGTATCCATGCAGCCGTGAGCTGGAATAAGATCCTCAGCAGTCAGTGCCTGGGGAGTCATTATCAGGCAGAGGAAAGAGAATGTGGTTAGTGGGAGGAAAAATCTCTCTCACGTCCTCCTGCATTGAGCTCTTGTATGCGTGTCCTTGAAGCTATTACATTCTACAAGGCCCAGCATCACAGCATGCAAGATAATTACAATGCTGCCATCTACCCACTCAGCATCTACATGTCCTCACTCCTTCTGGTTTTTCTTGACACAGTACATTGTGTGGACGTTTTCAGCACAGAGTTTTTAACAATTCTTCTGTAATCTTGTTAAAATGCTACATGCTGTCATTTATATCTGATTAGTGGTTTAACATTAATAATGTTTCATGCCAATCAGCCTGACAGGTCCATAGTGTATCTTTTATAGGTATAACTGTCAGGTATTTGCTGACTAATATAATTCAATATCAGTCCATCACTTGTATTTTCTATGGACTAGTGCATCAGTTTAGGTGGCAGTTCCTCTGCTATTCCTGTAAATGCCCAAGTTTTTTTTTTCAGTGCTTGTATTTCTTGCCACTGGCACATTTTAAACAGAGATAAGTGACTGATCTCAAACTATATATAAAAGGAGAAGATCCTTGAGGAACTTCTGAAGGTTCCTCAGTTTGAAACAGTGCTTTGAGGAACCTTCTCAGTTATATCCAAATAAAGATTCTCTAGGAACCTTAATTCTAATGGGTTCTTTGAGGAGCCAGATTTTATACTCCCAAAAAGGAATCCCAAAAAGTCTTGCTATTTATATAGCAAGCTTTTCACCCACTTTTCACCTGTTTGGCGTATCTGCTTTACAACAGAATTCATCTCTGTTAGAGTTCCTGCAGTGTCCTCCACTGCTTTTAGCATAGAGTCTGGCTTCCCAAGACAGCACTGGTAAGGACTGCTCAGGCCCACTCAGGGACTTTCCTGCAATTTCCACTTTACCTCTGGTGGCATTTTTGGGAATCCATAAATGCAAATCAGCGGTGCCATGTACATGCACTGTAAATTTAGGGTTAATTTCCATCTTTTGACATACACATGTAAATATATGGAAAAGATTTTGTAAATCTAGTGGAAATGTTTACTTCAGTTTGGCTTAGGCAAATATTTACACACAGGTTCACTAAAAGAATAATCTATGTCCAGTTTTGTATAACTTGATATGAAGTTTGCTGTGAGGAGACATTTATTTAAAGAAGGAGTCTCTGGAATCAACACTTTGTAACTAATGGTAGACAAAGGGAAAAGACTTGTGTCTTCACCAAGCTACATTTTTGTGTTAACAACTTCATGAAAGGAAGAGAGAGAGGCAGGTGAGAGAATGTTTATGTATACACTGATATAACTCTAGCTGCTATAATGTAAGAGATTGACTCATAAAAGCTAACTATTTGCCTACTGTGCTTGCACACAGAGGAATGTGACTTTTTTAAACCATCCGTACAGTGAAACACACACACGCACACAAGTGAACACTAGGGGGCAGTGAACACACTTACCCAGAGCGGGGGCAGCCCCAAATTACGGCGCCCAGGGAGCAGTTGGGGGTCCTCATCTAGGGGACCTTCCGCAACCTTAAATGTAACTATAACTGTAACAAATAAAAAATGCAGTAGTTTGCGAATTATAAGGGTATAAGGGGAATAAAGCACTTTAGGGCATAGGAAACACTTTCATATAGAAAAATAATCACCACCAATTTCAGGGTGGTGGAAAATATCACACTATCCCATTGTGGACTACGTTCCTGTTATTGTCCTTTAACAGCACACAACATCAGGTTTTCCACTCAACATCATCTTCTTATTGATACTTAGCCTTTAGTAAAGCAAGCCAATTTTTGCATACATTTAAAACCATCTGCTTGTCATTGTCCTCTACATGTCACAGTTTGTGTCCTATCCTCACACTATGAAGCCAGTTGCTGTTGCCTGTCTATGTAATTTGTGTTCTGCTCTTTTGCAACATCCATCATTTTTATTTTTGTCACAAGTAACCCTGCATGTCTGGCATGCTAGCTTACAAGCTAGCAATTAAATAGCTTGTCAGTACTCATGAAGGTAGTGGCTTAAACCAAAAGGTTAATGTTGCTCAAGCCCTAGAACAAACTAGACATCACATCTATAGTCTTTTAAAAAGGAAGAAGTACAAAGACATAACCAAAATCTAGCCTTTGTTGTCACAATACATGTAAATGTGTGACTAATTGCTTTTCTTGTAATATCCCAGCTTGAAAGTTGTAGTATGCACTCCTGGAAGCCTTGCTCAATGTGGCAGATTAAAAATGTTGAGACATTATTTTTCAACCATCTGCTCAACAGCCCAAAAGCGTAACCACTGAAACATCACTGCCCCTAAGCATTTGTCCAGTGCTCCCTACATAAACCACCACCCGACTATCCTACGCGTATGAGTCTTATTCTCTACTAGCACTCACACTGTGATAGTCTATTCAATGAATTGATAGACGGTACTTTTAAGAATAGAGACTGTTTCAAAGCAGCTTTGCAGAGATCAGTGCCTTAGCCCCTGCAGAACAGGCCATGCAGTTGCAGGGAAAAAACTTATACAATAAAAATAGATAGAGGATGAAATCATAGGAGAAACCCCTACTGGGCAGCTGTCATCGTATAATAACCTCAGGTCAATCATTTTTGGTGCATTCTGGTCAGTTAAAGCCAAAGTGATATATAAAGTATTGTGGGCCAAAAGTGGCATTTTAACTCAGGACCAGTGCAACAAATTATTTCTGTTGCATTATAACCTTGGGACAAATGAGCTAGGACTATGTGTACTCTAATGTATAAATGTAGCCAGACTGCATTCTAGTGTATTTCATGCCAACAGGGCATAACATGTACATGTTTTCTGTCTATTGTAAAATGGTTGTGAGAAGAGGAGGTTATCATTATGATGGTCTGATATTTATGATGGTCTCATCTAAGGAGGATTATACAGTATTGCATTATTTATTTGAAAGCATGAATCAAGGCTTTTTCAATTAAGAATGCTTTAATGACTTAATCTTGTCCCATTTAATTTATCAGTGGGTAACCTACTTTAACATGTAAGTAGCTAAACTGTTAGTAACAGGGTAATTTAAACATTGATTTTGTAATAAAACACTTTGTTACAATAGCTTTAAAGATAAAAGCATCATAAAATGACCAACATGTTAAGCTATTTTTATGGGAGAGTCTCAGAGTCTACATCATCTCATATATTAGTGAGATTTTATAGTCCAGCTTTTATAAATTGCCTCAGTCTACACCATCTAAAATGTCTTTCTGGTGCTTTAAAACTGTTGACAGGATGAAATATGGATCGGCACCGGAAAATTTGTGCTACATTACTAAAGACCTATGTGAGACTTACATTGAGACTTATGTTGTCTTCCTTACTTCAGTTACTTTTTAGCAAAATTAGCCTGCAATGCTGAACTTCAGAAGTAAAGATCTAAAACCAACCACGTCTTAGCTGACTTACTAATCTTGGGAAAACTGTGTACATGTTACACTTGTATAATGTACATGTACTTGGTACATGTGAAAAAAATAAAAATAAAAAATAGTACCGTTAGCAGACATGGGAAGAAATGTGAAATTCATAAGGTAATGCTATACATTTGAAACATGAGGACAAGTGGAATGATGAAAAGCAAAACGTATGTGCCACGTATGTTCCACACTGAGATGCAATAACTGACATGGTTATACTTGTAAATAAAAATTAGAAAATTATGCTATTCATAATGTGTTTGAACACCTACAAACCTAAAGACTTTGTCTGCTGTGTTTGCTAGTGGTATAGCTGATGCAGGCTGGCTACAACCACGGCTGTTATTCCATCTTGCTGTGTTGGTGTTATCCATCCCCAATATTGCAGCTGTAGCACTTACTCTGCTCATGAGGAAAGGGATTTAGGAACAGCTTAAGCATCTAAATTAGACTGCTTAATTGAACACCTTGCAGGTCAAGAAGACCCTTAGACTGTTTAATTATCCTTATTTTACAAAGTGGAATGTGGCCAATATCAATAATGCATTCTGGGAGAGTACTGTTTCTACAGCATTCTAGCCTACTTCCTTTGAACTTAGAATGCCATGTTTCTGCTCAGCCGAAGTCCATTTTCTGATATTTTTCCTGTTTATCGCCAACAGACAGATCGGCAGTATGACCCTCACCAGGCACACCGGTCATCCAAGGTCCCAAAGGACTCATACCTGGTGGAGCAAGTGTTCAGCCCCCACCATTTCCCCCCATCTGTCAAGTCTCACGTGAAGGGAAGTCCTCTGTACACAGACCTGCGATTGACTGGTCTGACTGACAGCAAACGTCCACAACCATCCTGGACCATAGAGGAATTCAAGCGCAACTCAGGAGACAAGAACAAACTAAGTGTGCTGGACCTACAGGTGAGACTTTACGTTTAAACCTGGGGGCATTTCTACTTTGTTTACACCTTGTTCAGACTGGCTGGCTTGAGACAAGTTATATGTCCTAAGTGGTAGGTGTTTAGCTGCATTTTGCTATGATTGGAATGGCCTCAGAGGTTGAGACGCAAGGGGATGTAATGACTGTAATGACATTGGAGATCCTTTTGGGCTTACTGTAGAGGTTTGTGCCGATCAATATCTTGCTGGCTGAAAGAGAAATTATGGGTCAGCCTGAAGGCAGGCTTGCATCAGAACACAGAGACATTTTGATCTTTAAAGAACTAATCCAGCAGATTTCAACCATATCTATATCCACTGCATCAGCAGTATTATGGTTCTCAAAGTGTGTAGATTAAGCAGTGTGAAGGTTAGCCAGGGGGTCCATGATACTGACATCATTATCAACATTTATATTCTGTATTCAATGCCTGTAGTAATTGGCTGGGGTTCTGGGTTACTGATTAGAAGGTTGGTGGTTCAAGCCCCAGGGCCTTAACCCTCTGTGGTCCAGGAGTACCGTGAATTTACATTTACAGTATTTGCAGTACTGTATTTAACCACTGAGGTACTAGCACTGCCACTATGATGTTGACCCTATGCTCTGATCCCAACTTCCTTACAAGCTGTAATATACACCATTTAGCCATAACATTAAAAGCTGCTAAACCAGCTCTGACTCATCAATGTATGGACTCCACAGGACATCTGAAGGTATACTGTGGTATTTGGCAACAAGACATTAGCAGCAGATCATTTTGTGTATCTTCTGTTAGACTTGACCAGACAAGCTAGCTTTTATACACTACACACATTAATAAGCCACGGGCACTCATGTCCTGTTGCCGGTTCACCAGTTGTGGACCACTTTTGGTAGATACTAACCACTACACACTGAGAATACCGCAAAAGACCTGCTGTTTCGGAGGCACTCAGATTAAGTCGTCTAGACATCACAGTTTGTTCTTTGTCAAAGTCACTCTTTCTTACATTTGATTCTTACACTTGCCTATTTTTCCTGCTTCCAACACATTAACTTTGAGAAGTGACTGTTCACTTGCTGCCTAATATATACCACCGATTGACAGGTGCCACTGTGATGATATCATCTATCAGTGTTTTTTGTAGTTATGGCTGATTAGTGTATTGTCCCCCCCCCATTTAACATAAAACATTAGTTCACCCGGCGCTTTTTCTGTTGCTTTGCGAAGGAATCCTTTCCACTTCATCGATAGGAGAAAACACATACCACTGAAAGTCACAGGTCAGTGAAGTTAATCTTCAGTACAGAAACAGTAAAGGTGCATGCCTGAGGTCTGCACTGGGATTGGTTCCCGCTGGGTCCCGTGGGACCCGCCGCAAATCTCTAGGTTTAACGTTTTAACGCTTTAACGCTTTGCCTTATTTACTGTAAATAACAGCAGGTTGTTTTGGTTGATGATCAGTTGTTTGCAGTATTTGCCCCCAGACACAATGGACATAAGGAAATTCTTTAAAAAAGTAAGTCAAATTTTTTCCGGTGGAAATGTTAGTGCACTTAGCAAGGCTAATTAATGTTAGGCGATCTATCAGCTAGCTTAATGATAGCTATTATTTAAATCTGTTAAAAATACACCAAAATGCAAGAAAAGGCTAATTAATTAAACATTTTGTGAGGGTGCCCCCCCCATCTCGTCTATGTGTCCCCCACCACATTAAAAATGCCTTCTATTATAATCAAGTTATGACTGTATGCATTTTTTCTCAGTACAGGCAGACATGTGAAAACTTCGTCTTTGTCAGTCATAAACTATACATCTAATAAAGAAGGATTCCAGTTGTGTCTGTCAATATTTGTTTAGTCCCAGCCATCTTAATTCAAAACAGCCGGCTTCTTTTATTATTAGTGAGGCATCATCTATACATCTGGTCAAATGTGTTCATTTTAGCACCGCAAGTATCCTTTGTGCCCAAGAGTCCCAGTTCAGTTCCAGTTTAGGGGGTGTTTATTATACTGCAAAAACTCTAAAAAGCATCACATTAAATCATTGACATCTATAAATCTTTTAACCCTATATACACTGGATAATTGATCATGCATCATATGCACCATGTACCCCATATGCACCATGAAAAAACAACCCTAGCACTCATCTATCACGTTTCTATTGACTGCTGCTCAATATTTTAGAAGGGTGAATTCTTTCAGTGTTCAAATGAACTGCACTTGTCCTGGTTAAATGGAAATGCAGCCTGAAAAATGGTGTGATCCGGAGAACAACTCACTGACCTTCTAATTCTCAGTTCATCCTGGGAGAAAGGAAAAAAGCATCCTCAGCTACTGCATTGTGTTCTTATTAGGGGACTGGAAAGTGGGCTAAGATCACAGCTAGTGTGTGTTGCACTTGATTGCAAGGATTTACTTTAGAGGCTGCTATTTCGGATGATGTCCTTTGAGAGATACTGAATAAAAATTGCCAGACACAGCTCTGTTCAGCACAACACTTTGCAAGTCATCCTTTAGTAAATTAAAAGTATACTCTGACCTCGCCTAAAGCTTTGAACTACAGAATAGGATTACATTCAAAATGCATTAAGTGATGAAGATAAAGGGCAGATCACCTCAAACGGGTGCACATGGATGCCCCAGAGACAGTTTGCTAAATCTACTCTTTTATTGTTTGTGCATGAGTGCTGCATTGAATAAGGGGTGGCTGGTATAAATGGGCCACCACAGCTAAACCCTCATAACCAGCAGGTTTTGTTTTGGCATCAGTAGCAGATTATTTGCTAGTAAGGAACGTATAAAAGCGGATTATTTTGTATTTGTCACCAAACACATGGCTACTTTTATAGTCCAGACTATAAAATCATGCAGCTTATTGGTGACAGTCATCTTAAGTAATTAGACAGAGAGAAATACCCCTAGATTTTACATACTGAAAATTAAAAAAAAAAAATTACAAAATGTTTTTTTACAAAATTTACAAAAATATAGAAAATTTACAAAAATATAGACTTGTGAACCATATTAAAGGGTTATAGCTTATAGCTTATAGATTAGGGGTACTTTGAGGAACCCAGTATGGCATTAGAAAGCAGACACATCTGACTAAATGTATTTGTGTGTAATAGTTTTCCATGTATTTAATTCTTATTACACCATCAATATATGCAGATACAATGCAGTGCTCAGTCCTAATAGTTTTATTATTAAGCTGTATACAGATATTAGGCTGTATTCCTATCCATCTGACTTGATGACCTTTGCATTAAATAGGTGCAAAATATGTACAATTTGTCCCAGGCCATGTAGTTGTGTGGAAAATCAGCGATATTCAACAGTATGTATTTAAAATCATGCTTGTTATTTTTTACAAGGTGACTCATGACAGTAATAATTGCCAACACAGAACACAGCTTAGAGCAGACACGCATCATCTGTTGATGCTTCACCCTGTAAATGTATTATTTCTCAATTAACATCTGTGTTTGTTCTCTCAATCCACTGCTGAAACATTATAATTTAAACAATAGGCTTTCATTCTAAAATAAAAATATGCATAACAAATAAATATAATGTGACTGACTTTGTAATGAATGCATTCGTACTTTTGCCAGGAGATAGCTAGTTGACCATGATATTGCATTATGGCCAAAAGGAAACCACCCGGTGACCTCTAATAGAAAAAAAAAATCAGATTACTCCTTATTAGACACGGCGCTATTGATGCAATATTACTTTAAGATAGAGATAAAGAGGCTAATACCTACTGTGTGTCTGGCGGCATGGGAGAGAAAGGTTATTAGCCAAAATGTCTTTATGGTAAGAGTACCAAGAAACTATAAGGTATTTTTTTTTATCCACAACCCATGGTACACTAACACTAACGATACTTCACAGTATAACAGTGGAAATATTAGGGGTTTAAAGGTACTCAATCGAAGATGGAATCTCTAACCAGATAACCAATTTGATCACAAGGGCAATAATTACGAATAAAAACGAGTGACTAGATGGGAGGAGACAAGACATGAATAAAAATAAAGAAATGTGTGAATGTAAAAAAAAA
>JAOVVF010000004.1:8677635-8689817 GCA_028565595.1 Duopalatinus emarginatus
CATGTGTATAGTGACAATAAAGGCATTCTATTCTATTCTATTCTATTCTATTCTATTCTATTCTATTCTATTCTATTTTAAATGAAGTCATTGGGAATGTTTTACCATTCATAAATGGCCCATGGTCAGTTAACCTTGTTCATAGGGGGGAGTCTGGTCTGAGTCTATGGTGTTCCAGTGAGAGAGGTGGTTGTTGGCCCAGTACATAATGGAATAGTGTGAGCTATGTGGTGATGCAAAGAATATTTTGGATATTCAGCCCATAAAGCAATATGTGACCATTCTTATCAGGGCTCTTTCTAGAAAATGTGAAGGAACCAGCCTCAGTTCCGTTGTTGGTTGTCCTTTAGCTTGGAAATGATAAGCAAATGTCAAACTAACAAATACTTCATAAATACCCTCCATACTTGAGATGTGATTTGTGACACAATGTATTTTAAAATGCCAAAGGCATTTTGGGAGCTTGAAAAATACAATATTGTGAAATAGAAACTGCTGATGAGGATGGCCCATTGGGATTTTTATGATGCAAGTTGTGATGTATTGGATAGGTAATTTGTTTGCCAATCTATCTGTGCAATTGTGGATTTTCTGAGCATGTGTATGAGTACATTATTGATGAAGGCATTGACCAGTCCAAATCACATCATTAGATATTCATAGTGACCTGGCATAATTTTAAAGGCCGTTTTACATTCCTCACCCAATTTTGATTTAAATTAGATAGTAAGAACTGTAATGGGTACCAACGGTAGTGCCTATCTGTATTTTACTTGGTTATAGCTCAGGCCACAGTAGAACCCTGAAGATATTGGTGAAGTGGTTGATCTGATGTAGCGTTGCTGCAAAGCTTCAGATGCAAACTTCTTGGTGGACTTGTTTTCTTTGGAGTCCAGCAGGTGGATGCGTGACTGGGCTTGCAATAGCACTTTTGATCAAAGACATTTATTGTGACTTCACAAAGTAATACATTGTTCATTAAGGATAAAAAGTTTAAAAGACAAGTACAATAAAAATTTAAAGTATAAAACATGACTAGGTTTAACCATGTATTGCACTGAATATAAAATAAACATATATAAATGTACATATACTATTGAACTGAGGATATTTTGCGTCAAGTGCTAAGTACATTACAGTGTGTTGACTATCTGATAAAACAAATATAATCTAAAACGAATAGTCAATTTTGCATAAGGACTTATCTATATGTATAATAATCCCACAACTCTTCACTTTAAATAGATACAGACCATCAACCCATTGACTTTGTAGTCTATTCTCCCACATTTGCGTATTTTTGGGGGGTTCCTGACAATGAAATTTAGTAAACTAACCCTCCAAAAATACACTGAACCAGTTACTCTAACTGATATTTAATAGGACGGTATTAGTATGGTCCCAGACAGTAATAATCAATTACCCAAGTATGCATCACATACTCCGTGAGAAGTGAGGAGATTAAAAAATGATGCATGAAATTAGGCATTAGATAAATTATTAAACTTGCTAGAATGAAAAAAGGTTTTATCTTTGAAAGTTTAGGAAATAAAAACTATATGCATGTTTTTTTTATTCATCACCCTTTTAAAAGTTTTTATTGTTTTGGGAATCCATACTTTTTGTGCTTTCTCTGTATTTTCTCTCCCCACCTCTATTCTAGTGTTGCAATCTTTCATTTTCCTGTTATTCTTTCTGAACCAATGATTTGTTTTTCACTCTTAGACACGTCTCTATATCCCCTGTTCCTCTTCTGTTCCATTTCAGTTCCACCTTTCAGTTCCTCCCTCATGCTTGCTCTATCATTCCTAATTCAATTAAACAGGCAATATTGAATATTGTCGGTTTGACGAGCAAACAGAAGCCCCATTCATCTTCTCTGGGCTTCATTTCACACCAGGGCCCTCAATAATATTAAAGTCAGTTCCATACTAGCAATTTGTCCCTGTCAGAAGCATTCATCGTGTGTCTTTATCTCCCAACAGACCCAAGAGTCACTCAACCCCAATAATCTGGAGTACTGGATGGAGGACATCTACACGCCAGGCTATGATTCACTGCTCAAGCGCAAAGAGGCAGAGTTTCGGAGGGCCAAAGTTTGCAAGATTGGTGCTCTGATCGCTGCAGCGGCCTGCACTGTGATACTGGTCATCGTTGTGCCCATTTGCACTATGAAGTCTTGAGGTCTTCTCTGTTGCCAATAAACACAAGACGTGTTGTTTTGCTGATGTAGGGTTAATTTTGGTGCCTAGATTAAGCCTTATTGTGATTTTGATAGAACTTTTAATGACAGACATCCATTCAGAGAACTGTGCTCAGTTTTATTTATTTTTTTGGCTTAATCCGGGTGCAAGGAACTGGTTTTAGAGTCTAACAACACATACAATTCCTTACTGAGGATTAACTTTTGATGTTTGTCCTTTTTATTTCTAGTAGAAAAATTATTTGTTAACATAGACTTTTATGGAACATAGGCAATGTTCTCTTATTTTATAGCTAGTATTTAACATACTAAATTAAGGTGTTTCAATTCTAAGATCTATATGTTGGAATAGACATTACAAAGGAAGAAGGCGTAGTATATTTTTTATTTTACTATGATTATATGAGAATTATTTTTCAATGAATTTGCAGACAGAATGTGATGCTGTACAGCAAGGTTTATCTTTTTTGACAATTCAGGAATGTTTTATTGGGTTTGTGCAATGTTTCTTTTCCTAAGTGACAATTTAGATATAATAGATGACTAGATTACTATATATTCAAGAAAACCATTTCAGAAGAAGTGAATGTATGAAGGGTCATTGTATGTATTAATTGTACAGGGATTCTATAATGATTTCTCTGTCGATGTTTACTTGTTATTTACATAATACTCAGTACACATAATTCAAATTTAATTCAGCAATCAGTTGGATACTGGAATAATGCTGTGTCTTTTGATAAGCATACTTTGACTTGTTATTTCACAATCATGATTTACTTGAAGATCCTCTTTACATTCTTAGTAGCTCAATTGTTTTATTTTTGAATTTGGACTATAAACAAAAGGTCAGCTTCATCTGTAGCTATGGGTATGTCCTGAATGCTATAATTCTATAATTCTAATTAGTATTCTTATGCTGCCTTCATATGCTCATCAGATCCTCTTTCCCACTTGCAAGGTCATAATTATGTTTTTGCATTCCAGGGCTATATATGTCATTGCTATTTTGGCACATTCCTAATATTTAGCCCTATTCTTCAATCCTCTCTACTGAGTCAAGGTTAAACGTCAGTATCTGAATTAATTTTGTGAGCAGTCCAATAGCACACGAGAGAATTTTTGGTAAAACATTGTAGGAAATGTGCTAAAATGTATAGAATCCAATTAATCCATGTTGTCTTAAAAAGTCCTTATTCAGGTTTTATGTTGTTCTTTCTGTAGTAATAGGATTCACATTGTGCACATCAGTATTTTGTTACTGAGAAATAGCAATGACTCAACCACTAATCAGCAAAAAGGAAAGCAAGCTATCTGCTCAGCGTGTTGACCCCTTTTTTCTGCAACTGACCACAATCCATATTTTTGAACTAGTGGAATGAAATGACAATAATAACTATTTCTTAAGACAAGTGTTTGGGATGTGCTGTATGTGTGGCTTTGCTTGGATGTTGCAGAGTGCATTCATTATTCTTCATAGAGGCCTTAGGACCACTGAATGCAATCTGTCAGCTATAAATTACTTTTAAATTCACCCACTGGAACAAAACCTTGGCTAGTTTAGTTTGTCAACAAATTAGTAACATTTTCATCAGCTTCTCAAATGTAACATTTTCATCAGCTTCTCAAATGTAACATTTTCATCAGCTTGTGGGAAAAAAATCCAACTGCTGCTGAGATGAAAAATACTGAGTGAGTTGGTTGTTGTGCCCGTTCATGTCCTCTTTATAGCATAGCATTAAGGTTGACACTACACAGGGTTGTAGTGTGGAATGGTCTCTTTTTTAGAGTGAATTTCTTTTAATAATGCTTCATTAGCCTTGTGGGAATTAACCTTACTTTTTGTGAAATCAATGGAACATGGCCAACCATATTTGGTTTCCTTTAATAGACATCTGCTTCAGTGAAAAGGCAATTTACACAATTTTGCCCCATCCCAAATGTAGTAAATCAGCCTAGACAAAATTTCCCTAAATACATGACAAATCTTTATATACCTGCTTCAAATGACATTATTATAGTGAGTGATATCGTTTGAAATAAACCAGTCTGTTAGATAGAAGGGAAAAGTATTTATGGAAAATATTGTGGGTGATATTATGTTCCATTACATGTTAGTCTCATAACTGTTAAATCAAATCTAAAGAAGAACATGTTGGCAGATCAGCTATATCTAAAATAAGTTGAAAATGATCAAACTTTGCAAAACTATTCCTTTAATAATCAGCTGTTTGAATGTGATTTTTACGTTGTTGGACGATACTCTGTCAGGTGACTCTGCCTTCACCACAGGAACTGTGAGCTCGCATACACTGTAAAACCATGTACATAAACTTCAGGTTCAAAGTGCATAATGTAAAACAGGTGTAACCGGAATAATATTCTAATAAAACTCTTATTGTTCTGACTGTTGAAGCAATGACCCAGATACCTTCCATGTAGCTAAGTCTCTTAAGTGACGCTCATAACACTGACTACATTACCATATTACAGTTACATCATGAGTTAAAACACTATTTATGAAAAGTTTTCATCCAACTCCCTTTGATTCAAATCAAGAAGCTCCAAAATACCATCAGTCATGAAATCTAAAAACCTTAATTTTATTTTATTAATTAACTTACATTTTTTCTGTCATAATCTGCCTGCTTTTACAATACACTTTGTCCATCTGTCAACAAGCTTTTATTTTTTCCTCATTAAAAATGCCTGAGCTGCGAGCCACGAGTGCACCACAGTCTTTGCCTCTTTATCACATTTGAATCTTTGTCCTCTTATCGTTTCTTTTAGGGGACCACACAGGTGACAGTCCAATGGGGCAAGATCAGGAATATAGGGAGGTTGCTTTAACACTTCGAAACAAAGATTTTGGAGAGTGTCAACACCCTTAGATAGCAGTCATCTGCGTTTATGTAGAATTGTAGGTTCCCAAATGAGCATTTCCACTGCACGCTGCTCCTCTTTTGTGAAATTGTAGATGCTGTAATGTGTGTCTTGCTCTCTGGAAGTTTGTCCTTCGTGCAGCATTCCCAAACAGCAGTTGTTATAGGTGGTATCCAACAAATGATTTTGCAATGCAAATCTCTTGTCCAAATCCTAGCTGTAATCTTTGGAGCCTTTTTTGGCTTCCTTTATCATCCTCCTCACTGTGCAAATGTTCAACATTTCCAAACAATTATCTGTCTCTTTTGTGATGAAAGAGCTTTGATTCCCGCACCATCTTGTTGAAAGTTTACTATTCATGTTTCCAAAGTGAGTTTTTCCAGTTGCTACAGAAATGTTAAAAACACACTGTACAGTGCAAATAAGCCATGGAGCAATTGACTTTCAGAAAATCACATTCATTTCAGTGGAATTAACTGGAAGGTGTAATTTCATGCCACAGACTTTCAAAGCAAATAAATTTTGCAGTGAAACTGTGCCAAGTTCAAATTTTGTGAATTTTGACACCGCAACCAATAGGGCCACATCCCAATCAAACTATAACTGTTAGGTAAATGCAAGGCAGCATGATATAGTTTTTATATATGTAAAACATATCATAGAGAGCAGTAGACAGTAACAAACTAAACAAAGTACATATATTAGTTTTAAAAACTAAAACTAAAAAATACATAAAATATTAGTTACAAGAAAATTTGCTGGTAAAGTTTTACTGAATAAGCATCTAAGAGAATCTCTTCTGGAGATTCTGTCTGTTGCATTTGCTCTCTTGCACCCAGGAGACATTTGAAGATGTACCAGGGATCACATGGAATGGCAGCTAAACAAATCCCATACCTTTATAGAGCTCTGCCCTCTTCGTGATCACATCATTTCATATGTCCTGAAAAAGCTTACATTCTGCTATAAATATGAATGTTGGCTGTCATTATGTCACATATTACAGAACTGACCTATTGTATCTGTTAGTTCCCTTTATAAAATATACAAACCATAGTTAGTAATGTGATCATGCATGAAATCACATTTATTTGTAAAAATCCTTTTTTTCTTACTTCAAAATCCAGTTTCAGATGACTTGAAGAGTGTTCACTGTTAAAAGAACATTTTATTTATTAATTACTTATATTTATTTATATAATATTATTAATTAAGTTATTATTATATTAATAATTAACATTTGAATCATGAATTATTTGTATTTAATTATGTAATATTATTAATTAAGGTATTATATTAAGTTATAATAATATTTTTCCAAATATATATTTTTGTATAAAACATATTTAATTAGAATTATTTACTTAGATTAATGCAAAAATGCTCCAATACTGACAAAGAGTATCAGCAATACAACAAAGATTGATCTGGATATCTATTGCATACATTCAGTTGTCCATAATTTCTAGTATTTTGCCATAAACTCAACACAGTAACCTTAAAAAAAAAATTTATAGGGTACTATTCTTGTCTTATAGTTTGCTGCTTTTGTTTACTTATGCAGTAAAAGTCCTGCTGGTTATACTTTGGTTGTGAAAAAAAAATATTTTTTTCCTAAACTGACCTGATGTTTTAAAGTGAGCTAGTATTACTCAGAAATAACTCAATATGATAAGACAAATTAGATTTTTGTATACCATCACATGTAACCTAATATCTTTTACAAACCTAAAACTAAAGTAAGGTATTTTGGCACAAATTTTGTTGATCATATTTTTAAATTTCAAAGTTACTATTTCACATTATCACATGGTTTATTTCTGTACAATAAACACTGTGATGATATAATGTCACATGAACAATGACATTTGAAAATGCACCTATGTGTAGTGGGTTTAATTCTGCATTGTGTCGAGTTAAATTGTTATTATTAAAACTAATTACCCGAGTATTAAAATAATTCATAAGGAAAAGGATCTACAATATATGTCCAACTTCTGACAAGTATGTTCCTGTATACAGTACACTTAGTTATTGTGTGGTGCTCCTTAAATCAATGCAGCATTGCACTTGAATAATTGGAGATACTGGATTTTCATTTGCATGAGCCCAAACCATCACAGACTTTTTATTTCTCTACTTAGCCTATCTAAGATGCTTCTGGCATTGCCTCTGGTTCACGAATGACTTGATATTAGGCTTTTCTTGACAACCTTCTCCAGCCTGCAGTCATCCCTGTTGCTTGCGCACCTTTACCACATTTCCCCTTTTCGGTCTTCCCCATGACTGTTGTTGTGTGTGATGAACTCGACACAGTTTGAATCTTCTATTTCTGAGACGCACTAGTACATATATTTACATTATAAGCGGCAAAACCTGACCTGATATAAACCCATATTTTGAGAGAAAGAGTGAAAGAATGATTTAAAATTCTCATACATTTGACCCAAACACAGTTAAACTTGTCAACTGGTACAAGCTGATGCGAACCCATTACCCTTGGATACCTCATCTTCTATATCTAATTTGCTTTCATACACATTTTTTATTTGCTGTAGACTTTTAGACACACCTGGAAATGATCGATTTCAAGCTAAGCAATTAAAGGTTAAGGGTGTTGGATCCAACATGTATCTCTGGCAGTCCACTGGCTACAAACAAAAAATCTCACTTGCTGAGTTACCACACTCTACAACGACTGTCTGCATTATGTATGTCTTCCTCACTTTTATTGTACTGTATAAATCCCTATCGCCTGCTGACAGGTTTATTACGTGCTAAAGTGCCGACGGATTTATCACACACGATGGATACTGATATGTGCACACGCTTGCAGTTCCATGACAGGGCTATTTATTTTTTAATTAACATTTCAGCAATACTTCTGGCCTTATAATATACATGACATAAATTCTTTGTTTTATATGCTGTGACCTTTAGAAGCAGTAGGCATCGACTTGAGGGGCATTTGGCAGACAGATTACAAGGTGCTACATAAACAGTGCTGAACGTTATGCATATGTTATGCATTACTGTCAGACGAATCTCTGCATCTGCCAGAATAACATTAAAATATTACATACTTCTTATTTGTATTTTTTTACAGTGACTTTATAATGACTTTACTGTGACTTAAGTCTTGCTCCACCATTTTTTGTCTGTGCCATTTGGACTCTAGCTTGGCTGTTTGGTTGAGCTCTGTTCATGCGTGTTTGCTGACTCGGCTAGAAGAATGGATGCAGCAGATTGCAGAGCAACATCACATAACAGGGTTGCATCATTGATGAACAACATACATCTACCATCTACCTCACACAGGCTTACACATCAATGTTTGCAAGCCAAGTTCTTTGAGCTGGAGTCCAAGTCTGGTCACAAATCCAAGTTGAAAGTCTCTTATGGTTGTGCCATCTAAGGCCATGTGCATATGTAAAGTTACACATAATAATAGGGAAAAGAATGATATTCAGCTTGCAAGACATTTCCTTGAGATAAATTCACCATGAAATTAAAATAAAATATATTTTGTCCCAAATCTTAAGTCATTTTAGGAAGGGTTACAAGTCAAGTCTCACTGTGTGTGAGACTTAAGTGTGACTCGAAGCCAAATTCAAGTCCCATGTCCGTACCCACCCAACATATACAGTATAATTAAGATTAATAGGATTTGTGCACCAATGTTCAGAATTTTTGCCACACAATCTCCAGCCTGATAATTCTACAATCATGCAACTAATTTCTCATAGGCAAGGCTCTATCCTGATCCACTGATGTATGGCTAACTAGCTGCAAGGTTGCGTGATCATGAACTAAAGGCAAAGAAGCGGGGGAGAACTCTCTCAGATATGGTCAATGCAGCAAGAGATTTCACCTTACAGTTCAGAACACTGGCTGCAGGTGGTGGCTGGAATGAGATAGCTTTAATTGCCTGAAGAGATCATCTCCCCATGGATTCAGTCACTGGCATGGCAATTCATCTCAGTAAACTACTCACTTAGAGGAAAAAAAGCTTGTGCCTGTCACACAGTGTATCCCATACCCCATAGAAAAGGTAACAAATGATGAGAACAAGTCCTGAACCCATGTACCTTTTCAAGTAACAACTCCAAGATAAGAGCCATTGAATCTTGGAGAAGAGGCTGTGTTTACTGAGGGGCTGCATTGCATCACATTTCCCTGTCCAATCTGTACTAGAAAAACTCTTTTGGTACAATAAGCATGCTCAAATATATTATCATTTGCCATTTCAGCACTTATTTATACTGGAAAACTGTTCACAACCATATAGTAGTTGCACAATGAAAGACACGTAGGCCTACAAGTTTTCACCCTGCCCATTAATGAATGAAGTGATGGCATAAACTAAGGAAGCTAACACAAGATGAGTTTCATAACAGTTTATTGATTGTATGGCCTTAGGGAACACTTGACGTAGCTTGTAACAGTTAGCAAATCACTCCACTGAAAATGGGTGGCGTGAAAAAGCCAGTTGATAAAACACTACACTTTTCTATTCAGATGTGTCAGATAACGCAGGGGTCAGAGCTAGTGATTTTCTGATTTCTCAAAAAAAAAAAATAGGTTTGAGTGTAAATGCTGACTGCTCTTCAGGTTGTACCTTACATTACTACTTATACTTTCATTTGATTACATTGATTTGATTATAATAAATCTCTTATCTACATAGCAAATGGTGGCTCAGCCAGTCACCAATGATTTAAATCTCGAAACTCTTTGCCTGACAATGTTATAATCAATATGCTACTTTGCACTTACATTTTACTTAATAATCTTTTACTTGCCACTTTGAGTTAGATGATGTAAAATCTTAAGTTGCACTTCAGCTATTTTTGCATGTGTGCTTCTGCTTCCACAGATACACAGTGTTCATCAGCAACATGGGCGGAAGAAAGGTGTGCCCAGACCCTGCATAATCTCTTTTGACAAGGCTCCCATTTTAAACCAAAATGGCTTCAAATCAAATAAACAAAGGCTTAAAAATAAATGCTGTGATATTGTCCACTTACATAAATACAGGCACTGGGCAGTGGTGGTTCAACGGTTAAGGCTCTGGGTTACTGATCAGAAGCTTCTACAAAGCTTCCACTGTTGGGTCCCTGAGCATGGTCTCTACTCCAGAGTTGCTGTATCTTGGCTGACATGCAAAATAAATAAATAAATAAATAATTCAGTGTGCCAATATGTATGACAAACACAAAGACCTCTTCATTGTTCTAGACCCACACTATCTTACTCAGTTTGAGAAATCCTAGCTTTATTCCTTCTAATGTCAAGAACCCAATGTCACTTATTTCTGTGACACCATCCCTCTACAGTAGCTTCAACCTCTGTAGAAAGCCAAAAACAAACTAAAATTCTTGCAGGCTATTCAGAATATTGAGAGGTCTTCAGTCAGCCTAAGGCATTTGCTTAGATCTTACCACTGTGCTATTGATCTACTGTCTAATACTGCACCCCCGAGCTCTTACATTTAACAGACATCCAATGATGAGAACACAGTATAGAGTATGATAATAATAGTAGCCTCAATTATAGGAGGCTACATAATAAATCTACATAATAGAGTAGCCTCAATTATAGGAAAATATTGTTTTACTGTCGATTTTTTCCTCTAACTTTGAACACATAAAATTAGTCACCATATTCACAAACGTACACTGTATGGGAAATTATATTTAGCAGCACCACATTGTGGATATTTATCACTATGGATCAATTAACCATCCATCTGCGTTTCTGGCATTTTGTTATCAAAGCCAATAGAGAGATGCTACATAGATTCATCCTTGAATACATAAACAATGTCATAATATACACCAATTTAATAGAAGAACACAATAATTATTATATAATTTTTTTCCGGCTTAGGAGCATGAATCTTATGATACACATTCCAAGAGTGTAGTATTAGTAGAGAAGTAATATTTATGAACATTTAAATACTTCTTCATAATGGAGAAGGTGAGATGTTCTTCTATGACTACAAGTAGCAATTTTTTTTACCACAAAGGGGAACATTCCTAAATCTCAGCATTTGTTTTAATCATTCAACTTCAATAACTACTTTATCCTGGTTGTGATTGCAGTCGTACAGAGTTCATTCCAAGAAAATGGACACGAGATGGAACATTCACACCTGTGGGAATTTGATGTAGATGATCCACTTACTGTCATTTTTAGGATTTGGTAGGAAACCCACAGACACCGGAAAAACATGCAAACTTGGCATAGACAAAAACCCAAGCTCAGCATCAAACCAGTGAACCTGGAACGGTGAAGTAGAAACACTGAGGCAGTGCCTACAAATCTCAGGCAGCTTTAAACTGTTTGCTTTAAACCAGAGGTGGGGGACTCAAGTCAAATGACTCTTGACTTTTAAGGACTTGATTGAAACTGGTAAAAGACTCGACTTTGACTTGGTATTTATGACTTGAGACTCGACTTAGACTCAACAGATGACTCAAACTGACTTGTTTTTTATGAAATGTAAACTGCATATATAAATACATACTTTCACTTTCTATGTTAGTCTGTCTATCACTCAGTGTTTGCACATATTGTTTAACTAGATTACAAATATGTACGGTGGCTGAGAAAGCCCATCGCCCTACAAGTTAAAAATGTGTTGCAAATTCTCAAAACACAAGCATCAGAATGACAACACCTGCACAACATTAACAAAACCCACTGCAAATTCATCAAAACCACATCAAAACCACAACACCTGTGATACTTTAACTGAACACACTGCGAATTCACAAACACGCTGCAAATACTGAAAACACATGCAACTTTGCCTACACTGAAAGTGGACGGAACCAGTCGAGAGCGAGCTGCATGGACCTGGACTTAACTACTCACTGTGCAATTCTTAACGTGTAATTAAGGTGTAATTAAGGTGTATTTGAATATAAACACGAGAAACTTTTCAATAAACCGACTGTATCTTTACAATAAAGACTCTTATGTTCGAATGCTGTTCATAGACTTCAGTTCATCATTCAACACAATCATTCCTCAGCACCTGATCAGGAAGCTAAATGTACTGGGCATGAACACTTCCCTCTGTAACTGG
>JAOVVF010000004.1:8694851-8708048 GCA_028565595.1 Duopalatinus emarginatus
TTCACTATGTACTGTACAACACTGTATATGGTTGAAATGACAATAAAAACTACTTGACTTGACTTGACTTGACTTGATTAATAAACAGATAAAACTTAGTTTTGCTGGTAATGGGGCTGTCTTGGCTCTACATCCAGGTCCATGCAACTCGCTCTCGAATGGTTTCGTCCACTTTTAGTGTCCCTCTGAAACACTTCTGTTATGTTGTAAGTCTTTTTGCATGTGTTTTGGATGTTGCATGTGTTTTCAGTATTTGCAGCACGTTTAAGAATTCGCAGTGTGTTCAGTTAAAGTATTACAGGTGTTGTGGTTTTGATGTGGTTTTGAGAACTTGCAGCGCGTTTTAACTTGCAGTGCGATGGGCTTTCTTGGCCACCGTAAATATGGACTCACCTCCATTGCAAAATGTGCTTTAACCATATAAATCTTTAAATGCGTATAAACAGACAGGCTCAGTAAATATGTCTTACTGAGGTGGGCTTCCATAAAAATTCATCATTCAAGTGTAACTTAATCACCAAGAGCCTCACATGAAGGCATAAATTCACCATTAATGGTGTTGCTTTGTAATGACCAGCACATAATAAATACATGCCGCAGCATGTTCAGCAGAAACAGCAGATCAACAGTCTCTGCAGTACAGCCTCAGTAACATCAGCATGCAAACCAAGTTCAGTTACACTGCCTGCCAAATGTTTGGGAACACCTTGCCATTTTATTTTCATGATGTTTTGTTTGCAGTCATCCCGAACTTGTGCTAGAGATATTTTGGACAGAAAGAAGACTGTGTTTAATGAAATGACCTACCTAGTCACCCAATCTTAAAGGTATGGCTCAGCAATAAAATAAAAATGTACACACTTTTCCACTGAAATGTAGTCAGTCAGCTAAGACCTGTACCAAAATCTATCTCACCCAAAATCCATAAACTTATGGGATATCAGCAGAGCATTTCTTCAGCAGTTAGATCACCTGAGGGAGATATACCTGTGTAGCAGCCTGGGAAAAACCCATCAGTTGGCACAGTGGCTAAATTCCTGGCTTCTTAGGGCTCTTCATCTTGTCATACACTTTTGAATGAATATGTTTTTACTTTCTACTCTTGCCAACACCATCTTCCAAGGAGGCAGTGGTAAAAGCTACATAAAGATGTCCTTGCTAACTAAGTTTGATTTTCAGACGTCTGAAGTTTATCTCACTTTGGTCATGTTTTTGGATTGCTACATGCTGTAGTTGTTACAGGGGGTTAGGGTGGTTGACTAAAACAGACACAAACCTGCCTGTGTTCACAGTAGATAAATAGTTAAAGTGTGTTTGGAAGTGTAGGGAGGCTTATTTACAGGTGGCAAGAGCCATGGAAAGGGAATATGCCTATTTACTATGCTGTTCGTGAATCCAAGTTTGAACCTGGATTGCCTACTGTACAAGCCTAACATGCTGGTTTAGAAGAGTTGCAGGTGAGGAACTTAATCTGTGGAATTTAATTTCCTGAAGCGCCACATAACATGCTTGCTCTGCTTACTCCCTTTTACAGCTGCTAGTTGTTACGTTATGGAACCCCAAACCAAAGAAAGTTCTCATTCATTAAAATTAAATTGAACAGCTAGGTTTGAACAAGGCAGTGATTTAAATGCAGAGTAATGTTGTTCTTGGTTTATTTATTTATTTATTTAAACAGTAGAATCACTTTCACGTTTAGCAAGAGATATAGAACAAAAACTGAAGGCTGAATCAATTTTACCAAATTTTCCTTCCTACACATTACTATTTTCTCTTCATCTGAAAGTGCCTTCATTTATAAGGTCTTATGTGGTAGTGCTGCAAATCCAGCTGTAACCATTCATGAAAGCTGGAACATCATTGCTGCAGAGTTGGGCCATTAAAGGGGTTTAGTATAATTCTTCTGGGAGACAAAGCCAGACGTTTATCCGATTATTCACCTGGGTTTTACTAAACTGAGAAGCATTCCCATAATCCTTGTTATTCTAAATGCTGGACTATTTTGAAATAATTCTTGCAAATTAGCCACCTGACAATTATGTGATACCCTGGGATGTAGAGTGTGCACATTATATCATTTTATGTTTAATTTGGATTTTGGATAGTCCAGTTTATACCTAATGATGTTTAGTGGATAATCTACAGCCAACCATATTATGATCAGTTAATAAATTAGGTCTTGTGTCTTAATGGTTTGTAGAGTGTCTAGAACTATCCAAAGATCAACAACACCTCTGCAACCAGTCATCTTTGAAAAAATTATATATTCAATTAAATTTTATTTGTATAACACCTTAAACAATGGACATTGACCAAATTAGACTTAATGATGTACAGGATCTGGGTTTTACATGTATATACATTTAATCGCTGATGAGAAGGCTGATGGTGACAGTGGCAAGTAAAAAAACCTCCTTGAGATGACAAGAGGAAGAAAACTTGACTCATAAGTGAAGTCATCCTCAGTTGAGTGACACAGATAGTGTAATAATAAATAATCGTTTGCTATATAATTCATCATCATCATCATCATCATTATAATATGATGTCTGATTTTGTTGAATTTTTCACTGATACTTGACTGATAGAGAGTAAAACTTTTCTGTCCTAATTCTTGTGATGACTGATAAAATCACTCATTGTCCAAGCAAAATTCATGGTTTCTACATATGTCCATTATGGTGATCTTGAAGCTGTTTGTGTGGGTTCATCCTCAGCAGCAGTGAGTGATGTTTAATTGAGACTCCTACCAGACAGATATGTTTAAATAATTGCACTCATTCTCTAGAAAAATATTGGCTTTGCCTGAAAATATTTTTAACGTAATGTGCAGTGTGGCATGGTGGCGCAGCATGTAGCATTGGATCCTCAGGCCTTATCTGAATGTGGGTGATGGTTTGTGAAGAATTTATAATATTTACCATCCCTCTGGTTTACCTGCTTTTCCAGTATTCTCCTAATTACCAAAAACATGCATGTACTGTAGGTGGCTACTCTAAATTAGCGCTAGGTGTGAATAAGTGTGTAAGTGTGTGTGGCCTGTAATTGATTGGCATTCCATCCACCGTGTACTGCTAGGAGGAGGATATAAGATGAATTGTCCATTGAAAGCAATGCAGAAATGGTTGTGGGGCATAAAGTATAGGAAATGTTCCCCTGGGGACTTGTCCAAGATCCTCTACAAGTGTCTTCAGCCTTTGAGTCATTTTAGAAAGAGGCACAGTAGTGTTATTGTCTCTGGGGAAGACAATAACACTATGCTATTATTTATTTTATATAATACATTTTTGTATTAGATTTGAAATTTTGGAGGTCAGGATGTCTCCATCTCTGTTATGGGGCAGGATGTAAAGCTGCAGCAACTGTAGCCCTCAACAAATGTCACTACAGATCTCTACTGAATATTATTTTCAGTACAGCTGACTCAGGTCTCACCTTTCATATCTGATATGAGAAGGTTATTAAGAAGAGTAATGTCACCCAGTTTCACAGTTACAGAAATGGAGATGGATAGATAGAGGTTGTGGCATAAAGAGCGGTTAGATGAAGCCTTGGTTGTAGTGCTATTAGTTGGAAAGGAAAGCTGTAAATGGCTCACCCATATCCTACATGCTGTTTTATCACCACAGCATGTGACAGCTCACTTGCTCCCACCACCCCCACCGCCTGCTGATGGTATATTCAAAGGAAGCAGGGCAAAGCATGCTCAGAATACTGACACAGCAGTGCACAGGCATGCAAGAGATCTGGTAACTTGGACACATGGACAACAGTGTTCTTGCAAAGACATTTAGGTCAGTATAGTAAGTAGAGATGAGCAGGGGCTTTTTTTTTTTTACATGGTTATCTTAAATGAATAAAAGTGTGCTAGACTAAAATTCATATGGATACTGATTGATACTGTGGGGTTTATGCTCTGCATTAATCAGTGAAATGCTTGATCCTTTGAGCCACCTTTTCAAAGTGCCTGTGCACTTTCTCCCAAACTTGATTTCTCCAGGGATGCTGAAAAAAAAAGATTCTTTAAAGAATTGCAATTTCTAGTCCTGGTGATTCTGAATTGTTTCAAAATACCCCAAAATAAGTTCAAAGTTTTATTTTTTGCCGCATTACGTGTCCACTTGGCCACTGTAGAAAAGAGCCATTTAGGCCACCGTACAACAAGCTACTTAGCCAGCTCACTTGCTAGTGGACTCCATTCCGACAAAATATAAATGCAGCAATGCACTATGACTTTAAAGTCTGTATTTTATTTTCAGTTAAAGGTTAATGCACTGTGGAAGACTGGAGTGTATGTTTACTTTTGTATTAATATATTTTGAATTATTTGTTCATTTATAGATTTAAAAGAATAGTAAAAGAATAAGACCAAGTGAGATTACTTAATTTTTCCTTAAACCAATTCCATACCTTGGATGTGAACTGGATGGCTTGATCACTCACAGTGTCTTTGGGAATTTCAGAATAATGAAATATAAGAGTAAATCAAGAGTGTTCTGCTGATACAAAGGAAGAGGGGAGGTGAAACATTGAAACAAGAATTATGATGACCATAATGCCTGTATTACCTATAGAGTCTGGGAGATCTTTGATAAAATTCATAATGATATGGGACCAAGGTCATTGTGGTGCAGATAGGGGCATGAGTTTACCTCAGTATAGAAACCCTGGAGTTGTGTGGCACCAATGCTACCCATTGCACCACTCTTCCCCCAAACTAAGAATATATTCAGATGTTCCAAAGTTTCACTCACATTCTGCTCCACTGATCATTACATATGTACAGGTAACCGTTTATTGAGTGACTGTTTTGAAAGATGGAGGCTTTCATCCAAAAATCACCAGTCAGCTTTGGCTGTAGGCTCTCGGTTTTTTTTTTTGTTTTTTTTTTAACAAAATATGGTACAGCAAAGCACTCTAAACCTACACCTGGGCAAACATGCAATCAGGTTTCTCCTTAATTTTTCACAAGCTTCACTCTGAAAAGGTGAAATCTAGAACACAAAGGTATAAAACCCTGAATTAATGTTTCTTATCATAGAGGGACCCAAATAAAGCCACTTTAGTAAGTTAACTCTTCCTTAAGGTAAGTCAAACTTTTTGTCTCTCTCTTTAAATTTTGGTTTTTAGACAAACAAGGTGTCCCTCTATCACAATTTTTGGCCTATACTTTGGGTCATCTTTGTTTAGAGGAGTCAGGTCAGATATTCCAGCCAGACAATGTATTTTCTTACTTTGGAAGTCTCTGAAACCACCTTAAGTTTCTTTTTGGCTGAATGATTTTATGTATTTTCTTGTGTGAAAAAGATAAGATTTGCATTGTAAGGTGATACTTCATTTCATTCCAAATAGATTTTCTTCATTTTATACTTTAATCAACTTCAACCAATGCCAGCTGACTGATTTTATTTAATCTACTTATGAATTTGTCTATCTATTTACACCGAAGAAAAAAACAGTCTAATCTAACAGTCTAATACTAGGTCGGTCCACTATGGGGCATGAACTCCACAGCACATTGCATGGCATCCCAGATGTGTTTGTTAACGTTCACATCTGGTGACTAGGTGGGAATGGCAAAACCCCAAAATCAGATGAATGTTCCTCTAATCATAATTTGGGGGTTCTAGACGTGTGTGGCAGCACATTGTTCTATTGGAAGAGGCCAAACCCATTAGAATGAATGCAGGACATGAACATGTGTAACTTGTCAGAAAGGAGGCACATATAGCACAGTTAGAGATGTTTGTAGATGTACCAGGGGTCCCATGAAATGGGAGATAAAACATACCATTGTAGAGCCACCACCAGCCTATGTATTTTAGGCTTAGGCTTGCCTGTACCAGTTTTTCTGGCACATCAGTGTATTTATCTATATATTTATTAAATGTTGTTCTTTGACATTATTAATTTACCAGATGTGTGGATTTAGCATTATTTTCATTCCAGATGTCATTCTTGGGTGGTTTTGTGTGTGAATGTGTATGTTCAAGGTTATGAAGAGAGTTAAATTATACATTTTGAGGAGGAGTAAATTAACGGTTGTTATTTAGTGTTATGATTTTTGTTTGATGTCATGTTAATCTTTTGTCTTATTGTTCTTTTCAAATCCTCAATAAAAGGAAAAAAAACTGACTTTTTCAAAAGTCATACAAAAACAATTCTTTTGTTCCTAAGAGTGCACACATCAAATTAAAAGACTCTTCATGACTGATCATCATCTCACCAGTTGCACTTCATTACTCTTTTAGTTTTCTCAAACAGGAAATCGATGGACCAGTGTTGAGGTGTAGTGTCGTCCTTTCACAGAGAATTAGCCTGAATATTATACACGCATCAAGAAGCCTTCACAGTAGTGTGAACACATTATTAATCATATTTAATATTTAATCATTTTCACCCCATCTTATAAATATTTTATCAGTTACCTCCGACAGCAGAGTGAATACTGCGTTGTGTTTTTTTGACACTTGCTGCCATCTTTGAGTGGGTTTTGTTATGTGCAACATTGCATGATTCTATTTCGTACGTGCTGCGGCTCTGCCTTGTTATTCTTTCATTAGCAATGTCATAAGGCGAGGTACTTAGGATAACAACGGCAGGGGTATCAAGTAACAAGCTAATATCTCTCTGTCAGCAATCATTAAAATACACGGCCGCCACACACACGTAATCAAATACTCGCACGCTCAAACGTATGATTATCTTCATCAGATGGGTTATAATAAAATCCAATAAGTCTCAGTTCTGTAACTTTTTCTTGGCTTATGTAAGTGCTCGCCCTTATTTCCTACACACTGGTTAGTCACTTTTTGCAAGGCTAATTCATATTGTAGGTGTCTTTTCTCTGTGCTGCATTACATCACTGTGTGCATTCCACTACTCTGCTTTTTGTGCTTCTCTCTCCCTCACATCCATCCACTGTCTTCTATATCATGCTTCTTGTTTCTCATGTGTCTTAACATACGTGTCTGTTAACGTTATTATTCAGTCGAAATGCAAGTGGCCATACTCTTGGACACCGGAGCTGAGACCAGGAGCAGCAATAGATCATCTGTATTCATTTATTCATATTAACCAATACCAAGCTAAAAAGGGAATATAGGAAACGAATGAAGGAAAACACACAAAAGACTGGGTTTTTTTAATCAAAGAGAAAAAGGCTCCAGTCTTTATTTTAGACTATGTCTCACAAGCATACACCTGGGCAGGCGTCCAGACAAGCATGTACCAATGTGTTCAGCACTCTCTAACTTATATAGTTTTAGTGTTGATAAGACATCTGGCGAACATTAAATATGTTCGCCAACGTATTTAATGCTATATATACGACCTGCTGCTACATTATTGGCTGACTGGATAATTGCATGAATGAGAAGGTGTTCCTAATAAAATGTCTGGTGAGTGCACATAACTAGTTGGTTTTACACTGGTTTGTTTATACATGCATTTACTTATGAAGGTCTGTATGTTTTGATACATGATATAGTATTTTGGCGACATTTCAATTGTAAAACTTATTCCAAGATTTATGTGTATCTTTTAGCAATGTCTTAAGCATAAATGTGCTCCTGTGAATGTTAATTGTCTAGCAAATATAGCAGTGAAGTTACTTTTATAAGCACAGTTTGAAAAGCATGATGGAAATTAACATAGACTGAACTGAAATGCTTACTGGGAAAAGTCTGCTCTGGAAATTGACATTTATCCATCAAGGCTTTAAAGGTTCTACCATCCTTTACCTGCCCTAATAAAGTACTAGGACACATGATAGGAATATGCTTTGTACTATATGCTAATCTGTTCTTAGTCAAACAATTCAAACATGCTTATGAGTAGGGAAAAGATTTACAGGTATAATAAGCAATATTCAGCAGTGTAATCAGGGCAGCATGTTTCAGATCATCTCCAATCCTTTTAATGTTGAAAGGATACGACACAAAGCATCTCCTGGCTGAATACTGATGCCATGCACTGTCAGCTGAGACTTTCTAATTTGTATTCAGAAGTTTCCACACTCAGCTTGAATTCAGCTCACTTCTAAGATGTGACTTGTAAATAGAGGCAGATGTTACAATTATTAAAACGGTGCCGACAGCGTCGAGACAAGTCTGACGTCAAATGTGTACAAGCTTTCTAGTTTAGTATATATATATATATATATTGCATGACATGGGATGATACAAATACTGCCGAAGTGCTCAAAGGGAAGAGAACAGCATGACAGTTTCTGAATGGCTGAATCAGAAAGATAAACTGATGTGTAGCATCCCATGGTTGTTTCTGTCCCTTTCGGAAGGATTTCAAACCGCCCTAGCATGGATTCCCTTATGATAACACCTTGGTTATAATTCCTCACTGTGCAAGGACGGCGTGTGTTTGTGCTGCAGCTACATCTAATGTTAGACTCTAAAAAAAACTAACACTGTTATCCTTCTTTCAGATTCCTGTATGAGGCTGGGGCTTATGGAGAACAAAAAGACAACTGGTTTATATCCAGAGAATTAGCCTTCCTTGGGAAGCCTCCATGAGGAGGTAAGAGAGAAAAATGAATAATGTAAGCTGCCACAACTGTCCAGCATTCATTCCAGAAAGGTTACAGTTTAAAAAAAAAATAGTAAACTCACATTTCGTACGTACAGCAGATTCTAATAAAGTAAGACATTGGTGGCTTCTTGCAAGTTTCTTGTAGGCTCTTGTTGCTCGCACCGTGAGACAACACACAGTGCTGAGGTCAGTGCCTGTGGCTAATTGATACAAATGGGACCAATTTAAGGCCTCTGCTCTGCACTGGAAAGCAGAACAGATAATTAACATGGAGGGGGGTCGGAGTGTCTGGGCAGAAGATTGGACAGTTGTTAAAGTGTAGATTGAAAATCACAGTGGGTATTATATATCATACAGCGCCTTTGATTTCACACAGTGCTATGCCTGCTCTCTTTCTCTATAGTGACCTTGGCTTGTAAACGTGTCACTGTGTGAAGCATTAGCCCCTCTCGATTGCATATACCATTCTGCTCAGCCCAGCGCTTAATCCCAGCTGAGCTACATGGAGTTCCATGTGGATATCCATTGCAGCTTTACAAGGTAGTGGAATACTGTCTGTATATCCCATTGAAAACCATTACTGTAATCAGGACATAGTTAAAGAAACAGCAGGGCTACAATTGACGTTTACACATAAACTCATATATATATATATATACACACACACACACACACACACACACACACACACACTTTCCTAGTGCTTATTGGTCAGAAGGCAGGGAAACACCCTGGGCAGTCCATTACAGACACATGGACAGACACACAGCTTGGGGCAATTTAGTATCTCAAGTTCACTTTACTGCATGTCTTTCAACTATAGAAAAAAAACCTAAGCACCCGGAGGAAACCTACACAGGCACAGGCAGAACATGCACACTGTAAGAACCCTAGCCACCAGGCTTAGGAATCAAATCCAGACTCTTCTTGCTGCTAAGTGATTAACCCCAGTTAATGCAAATTATGCAAATCCAATTAGATATTTTGGAATATCATTTAAATTCCCTTTAACTAAATTTTGTCCACAGTTTTTGGTGTTTGCCTCAGTGCCTGTGTGAAATGTACTTTCAGTTGTTTAAAATACTGTAAAAACTGAACAAGGCTTTAAGTGAGCACATACTGTGATTAAGAAATGTCACCAATTTAATAGTAATGACTATTCCTGATACATCTAAAATTGATCAGTAGCTCAACATACTTTGTAATCACCTGATTGACAATCACCACATGTAGATATGTATATATAACCCCAGCCTTACTTCTTCATAACATTGTGTATTTTTCTTTTGCCCACTGGCAAATAATTTAATTATTTAAATTAATAATTTAATGTATATGCCAGAAATTCCCTTTTTTAAATTATTGATGTTATTTTTCTATCTGATGGACAGAGAGTTGTAGCCCTGCTAGCCCAGATTTTTACCAGCCATTCCTGGACAAGCCATTTAAATAAAGTTAAAGTAAGCTTTCCTTGCTTTATAGCCTCAGTACACAACTAAACAAGCTAATATTGTTTGAGGTGAAATTGTGCCTCAGTTAAATGCTAAAGAAAACCAGCAGTTGAGGTTTCAATGCTGTTTTTTGCAGTTTACTGTATGAGCTGTGCAAGTAGCATGCTTTTGTTCAGCTATCGACCAGGTGCTGAATTGGCTCCGCCACACGTTTCTCCAGCGTTATGGACTGTGCCATTTCAAAGCAAGAATCCAGCCATGCATTAAATAGAGTGCCTGCAACAGCAGTGACAACAGCACACAGACAAATAAACCACACATATTCAGCTCATGGTGCTTTTGATTATAACGTGTTTGATATGTTACAGTTTTTAAATAGCCATGTAACAAGAAATGTGTAAGAATAGTGGACGCTTCACAAAGTCGCTGCCTCAGGAAGCTGTTTACAATAAAGCTCTGATATACATTGAAAAGGCAGAAAAACTGGTATTGTAAAAAAACTGAAAAAGCACTGCAAAAAAGGCATGAACTTCACGAGCTTGTGGAAATATTCTGTAGAAATTGAATACCATACTTCCTGCAGGAAAAGTCACTTGAATCTTAAGCCCAGAAATCTGGTTACTTTTGTGAGAATGGCATGGTGGTGCATTGTCATGTCAAAAGAGGCCAAAGCCATCAAGATGAATGCAGGACATAAAGAGAAAAAAGACACACATAGCAATCACCTGTCAGAGACATTTGTAGACATAACAGGGTCTCATGGATTGCCTGCTAAACAAGCCCCATACCATTCCGAAGCTTTTATAGATGTCTATCGTCTTATATTCGCACTGGTTGATTTAACCAACATGACATGCATGGGTGGAATTGGCATGTATTTTGCATAGGCTACACATAGTGTATATTTTAAAATATATTTTTAAGATGTACTTCTCCATCATAGATTTCTTCTCCATAAGATTTCTTCTCCACGGGATCAAATTCCTTGTGACAAACCAATTTAATCTATACTATTGATAATTAGTGCTTATATGTTTAATTATTCTTCAGATTTCAGAGATAAGTGCATCTACTAATTTCTCATTTACACCAGAGGATGTGTTCTAAAAATGTCCTAATCATGTCCTAATCTGATAACTTTACAAGGCTGCCAGCTAAAGAACTCAAACATCCCTGAATGTGCTGAGAAATGTATGAATTTACTCTGCAGGTTTCAAGAAACAGAAAATGCTGAACACGCAGTACTATAATGTATTAAGATTGTCAGGTGCCATGTTCAATGAATACTTCATCTATGTATGTGCCATGTGATAGGCTGGTGACCTGTCCATGATGTTTCCCTGCCTTCTGTCCAGTAAGCCCTGTGATAGACTCCTGCACACCTCGCAGCCCAGGAGCACTATAAGCAGCTTGCATAATGAAAGAGTGAGATTGAGATGCAGCATCAGGTTTAATGTCTAGGTTTAATGTGTTTAGTCAGGGATTTTGTTAAATAGCTTTTCTAATGCTATTTATAGAATAAATAGCATTTTGGTAACAGAGGACATTTTGATGTGGTCAGGTGGAGTGGCTAATTGTGTCTCAATGTTTAATCCTAAAATCTCAAATTAAATTGGCACACTGTACTGGAAATACATCAGGCAGAGAAGAATGATTTACAAGGAACGAGGTTTCTGCATATTTCTAATGAGTTGATGTAGAAGGACACTTCAAAGTCTTAGCTTAAGCTTCATTAGAATTTTCACTAAATAATGTGTGCAGAAAAAGACCGACTTACAATCCATTTTAGACTTTAGTCTAAAAAAGTTGAAGCTATATAGAAATTGTGTCTTGATGCTTAGTCTGAATTCTTTAGTTTTAATAACTAGATTTTCCATTAACAAGGTAGTGTTGCTACTCAGCAGCTTGTCTGTTGCCGGGAAGCAAAATTGATTAAGCAGGTTAATGCAAGACAACATATCTTGTGACTTCTTTTAACTTCCTCCTAAACTATTTTTACAAGAGGTGACAAGCCATGAATGCAATCATTTATTTATAATTCACTGTGATCAGCATTGAGAAAGTAATAGACTGTGTCTAAAGAAATCAGATGTCTGGTCCTATTTTAAGGTTCCATGTCATCTAGTAATGAGTATGTCAATGTGTGTGCATGGTGCCCTGTAATGGACTGGGGTGAATTCTTCCACCCTGAGTTTATTGTTCCCAGAAGAGGCTCTACATCCACCATGACCCTGACAAAGACGAAGCAATGACTGAGAGTTAATGAATATATTCATGTCATCTAAAGTATATATATATATATATACACTAGTCTCCAACAATGGACTCCTCTCTGTTACGCTCTGGGAAACACTTTTGCACCCTGAAGGTGAAGGTGAGAGAATGAGGAGGAGCTTCTTTCTGCAAGTTGTCCGAGCACCTGAATGGGAAAAGGGACTTGATCACCACACAGACTCTCAGACACCACCACACTCACACACACACACACACACACACACTAAACCATAAACTGCATTTTTTGCACATCTTGCACATTTTTTGCACACTACATTGTTAGTACATTTTATTCTATGCTATTTTATTCTATTTTATTTTTATCTATTTAGTATTTGTGGATGAACAGTCAGAAGCATTTCACTGCAGGTTGTACCATGTATGACTGTGTATGTGACAAATAAAAGTTTACATCTTCAATCTATAATGGAGCAAAGTATTGGGACACCCCTCAGTCATTTAATTCAGTCATGCTGTCTGCCTTGACAAACATTTGTAAAAAAGAATGGGATACTCTAAAGAGCTCACTGAATTTGAGTGTGGTGCTGTAATAAGATGCCACTGTTGTAACAAGTCAGTTCATTAAATTTGTTCCCTCTGAGATATTCCTTAATTGAAAAGTTGTAGTGGGGACTCCAATTGCTGAAGTCACCAATGCTTTGCTGATTCAATAACTGCAGTCCCAAACCTCCTTTGGCATTATTATCAGCACAAAAACTAGGGAGCTTCAGAGAATGGATTTCCACGGTCTAGCAGCTGCATGCAAGCCTTACATCACCAAGCACAATGGAGCAAATCATGCAGCAGCTCGACTTGTTTTCAACCTCCCCAAGTATAGTCATGTCACTCCCTTGCTGAGAACCCTTCACTGGCTTCCTATAGCAGCTCGTATCAGATACAAAACCCTGATGCTGGCCTACAAAGC
>JAOVVF010000004.1:8712429-8723933 GCA_028565595.1 Duopalatinus emarginatus
AGAGAGAGAGAGAGAGAGAGAGAGAGAGAGAGAGAGAGAGAGAGCCATCAATTTTTATCACACATTTGATTAGATAGGATTGGATAGATAGATGGATAAATAGATAGATAGATCTTTACTATTATTGCTCAAGTATAAGGCAATGAAATGCAAATACGGCAATAAGGCAAACATATTACAAACATATAAATATCCAGGGTTTAGTATATATTTTCCTCAACTAAATCTTTGTTGGAAATCCTACAACACGTGTTTGATTGTGTGCACCTTGTGGGCGCAAACTCGCACTGCTGCATTAAGATCCGACACGCCGGTTAGCGCAGCCCCCGGTACTGTAAGTAAAGTGTGTGAGACGAAAGTAAACACAAAATCTCAACCCAAGTAGTCTCTTGAAAATAAACCAAGACATTAAAGCCATTCGGCGTCGAACCTGATCAATCTTTTCTAAAACCATTCAACACCTAGGCCTATCTATCCATTTCTCGTGCGGCTTTTTTCACCCAAACCAGACACAGACCTCTTCTGTATTAATGGACAGAGGAGAGGGTCGTACCTGACCATGTTTCTGTCGCTAAACCCAGTTATTACCCTTGTCCTACCATCACCCCTCTACTAAGGAGCGACATTACCAGAGAATTCCCTCAGTGACCTCACGCCACGGAGCGCTACAAGTAACCAGACATGCGACGAGGTGCCTGCTTTAGGAGCGTGCTCATATGCATACCACTGCAGGTGTCCCTAATTAACCCTGATTGGCGCAGTGCAGGCTGGGAGTTGGAGTCTTGGGCTGCATCCGAAATCACGTACTTCTGTACTGAACAGTACGCGAAAACAGTACGCGAACGTGACTAGTGTGTCCGAATGTGCACTATGCATCGAGCAGTACGCGAAAAGTTCCCGGATGACGTACTGCATCGGGAGACATTTTGCAGTACGCGAACTGAGCACACTGTTTTATCCCATAATGCAATTTGAGCAGCGCAGATGTTTGGAAATAAAGAGGAGCAATATAAAAGTATCTTTATTTTAATATTTTCTATATTAATAATTTCTACTGAGGTAAAAAAAAATAAATTTTAAGGCTAAAAAAGTACATTTGGGGGAAAAAAAACGGCTGTGTTGTGACATTATGCGTCACATGACATTGAAAAGATGGCGGATCTAGTGAGTCTGCAACTTTGCACACTGCTCGCTCGCATATTGGAATTGTCCCCGGTCTTCTTGCCCTCACCTAGTGTGCCAGTCCACAATTTTTACTGGCACAGTCTGAATACCAGTCCTGGGTATCAGATCAGTGTCATCTCCAGCACCAGGATATTCTGTGTCATATAATTAGTAAAATCTAAATAATAATTATAATGTCTTTAGTCATAAACTCAGTGAGTTCATATGTTACATAACATTAAGTATGGAATAGGTAATGAACACCTATATAGACTTTCCTGCACACGTGGTGTGTACTGGACACTGACTGAGCCGAGAGTTGTTTAGATAAATTCTATCTAAGTCTATTTTAAATTATTAGATGTTTAATGTTTAAAAGTGTTTCAGTTCTTTAATGATCTACTGGCTTTATGTTCTGTTTGCTCTAAATGGCCATTATAATTAATAGAAAAGCTGTAAAATTATTTTTTTCAAAGCAAATGTGTACTTTGATTGAACAACATGCTTGGTTTATCTACTTTTACATTTAATCTATCTTTCTATTATACTTTTATTTGGGGCTAAAAAGGATGATTCAGAAAACAACCCACCTGGTTTGCATCCTTTACACCTACCTTTACATTCTCTGCTGATGTGTAATAGAGGCACCAGCAACTGGACTGAAAGTATCAGCTGATTAGAGAGCAAATCTACCACACACATACACACACACACACACACACACACACACACACACACACACACACACACACAGTTATATATATATATAATTATTCATGCACACACCTGTTATTATTATCTGGCTGTAGTGGTACCAATTATTACAATTTGTAAAAAAAAAAAAAAAAAGTAGCATTGAATATGCTTTACATATTTATTTTTGACTTAAAAATACAAATAACAATAAAGTCATACTCCAAATAGTTGAGGTGGTGGCAGGGGTTTCACTTCTGCTATGAGACAGGAGTCTCATACTGTTACTGGTAGGCTGCATGAATCTACAGTCTGAAATAGAAAGCAATCAGCCCCACACTCTACTAATTTCTTCTTATGATCAGTCATGATGCTATTGCATTTTGCTCCGAGAAATAAAAACTTAAATAACCCACTTTCAGAAATTGGTTTACAGCAAATAATTTGATGAACAAACTGATTTATTTTTATTTTTTATAGCTTCTATTTAGATTCATAAACTGTGTTTTCAAATAAAAATCTAAGTCAGATTGCAATACCTTCTGGGTATATTCTGGCCTATAATTACCCACTGGTGTTGACTTATACCTCCAAACTTCACTTGAGCTGAGAAAGTACTGGAGGTATGTATGAGGAAAATTGGAACATGGCCTAAGTCTGAATAAAGTAGGGCAGAGTTAATTAAATGATGGATTAGAAATCCCAAGGCTTGCTCGAATCTGTTTGAGCGTCTGTTGTTTCATATGGTTGTGGTTCTCAGTAAAACTTCTGGAAGAAATCTGGCAAAGAAGAGTCTGGAGACACGGCTGGATCTTCAGAGCCTCCTTTGTTTTGCATTCACAGTAGATCAATACAGCATCAGTAGTTAGTCATCAGTCTGCTTATGCACAGTATGCTGTTCAGAGAGGGAAAATAGATCAGGGGAGTGACGTGAGTATTCTGCTGAGTGTGGATGTCTTTGATTTAAAACTCCCACACACATACTTTTTGTCCAGAGCAGAAACACTGGAATACACACAGATATAAGCAAAAAAGGAGTCATAAAAAGAAACAATAAGTTCTCAATAATTGCACCCTCAGCAGCTACTATTTTAGAGTAGCTACAAAAAGAGTGTACAAAATACAGTTTAAAAAAAAGAAACTTGTCACTACATGCTATCAGAACACAATGTCTCAAGTATTATTGTCATATTTAAAAGAAACCAGATGAAATAAATGTTTAAAAGTGTGTAATGATATAATGGCTTTATGTCATGCACCCTCCAACTAAGAAACATGGTCAATAGAAAAAACAAAAACAAAAAAAACATTAAAGTTCTGTCATTTTAATGTGCACTGTGATTGGTTTACCTTTAATTCCTCTTATAGGGCCTTTTAAAAGGATGGTTAATGGGGTGGCAGGGGTTTCAATCCTGCTTTCTGACTACTGTTACTGATAAGTTGCATGGATCTACAGTCTGGGATAGTAAGAAATCAGCCCTACTAAATCAACTCTACTACATTGTATTGTCTATTTTCTTTCTTATGATCAGTGGTGGTGCTGTTGAATTTGAGTTGAAGAAATAAATTAAACAAAATGAAATTTGTAGTTAATTAAATGCCCCATGAAAGTGTGTTGGAAAAAAGAGATGATTGAGAAAATGATACACCTGATTTTTATCTTTTTCACCCATGACTGTTGTTTCTTCAGGACATAATTGTGAGCTGAAAATGTTCTTGTTATTGTATTACGTTTCTACCCCATGTTTGCTATCACTTCTATTTTGTACATCTGTGAAATAGGAAATGTTCCCTCTAGCACAATACACTACATTCCATGACCTAGAAAGTCTAAAAAGCTTGTTCATATAAACTGTGACCATGGCAAAGTCTAATAATACTCTCAATTATCTAGCCTAATTGAGGACTTTTTGTTTCTAAGACAGGAGTATGACTCCACTGTGCAATATGCTGTGCTGATAACAGGCTAAAAGGAAATATGATCTTTATTTTAAGCACTGGTCAAATGGAGTAGGGAAGTAAAATACAAGAATACAAGAATCAGCCATGTGCTTAAAACGGTGAGTGATCATAATGCAATAATGCTGCAATGAGAAGCATAAACAATGCAGTCATTATAACCTATACAGTCCTGAATAATGGGCCCACACATAAAGGCAGATGTGGTAGCTTAGTTTATTTTAATGAATCCCATTAATTAACACAAGCTAGAAAATGTCATTATGAATTCATTAATCCCCATTAAGCTTTTGTGTGTTTTTTCTGGTTCACAAGTATGCCAGCACTTCTGCAAGCCATCTTCTAGAGCACCTGGCTTTGGAGAAAGTGGGTCAAAAATAATGACAGATGAAAGAGAGGAAAGAGAAACTTGGACTCGATTGCCTGTAAAGGATTCAGAAATATGATCACATCAAAGCTCCTGCTCTTTTCCCTTCTAGCAATGAGAAGGAGCTTTCAAATAATCAACAGCTCTGAGTTGTGCAGTAAAAAGTATCATTCCACTGTATGGAACAAAATACATCTGCACTTCCTCAAATGTTACTCTTTCTCATTTTCCTGAACTATTTTAGATCTTGGATTTCAAGGACTGTAGTTTCCTGCAATTTAAAGACAATCATGTGGGAATTACACTTCTTACCAAATTTTCACCAGACAAATAAATCAGCTTCAGAATGTTTGACACTCTGAGTAAATATCTGTTTAGTTTATTCTTATAGACAGAAACCTAATGCTTAATTAAAGTAAATTTATTTAAAAAAAATCCATATTAAAAAAAAAAAATTAAACAAAACATGTCACAATTATTACACAAAAGGTAGCTTACAATACACAGTATAAGTACCTAAACAGTTATCCTTGCCTTTCTGTTTTACATTACATTGTTTTTACATTGTCATTCAATAACAATTCAGTTAGTAATAGATTACACAAATGAAATCAGACAGTGTGCTGACCTTCATAAATCAGGCAACGGTTATAAAAAATAGCTACACAGTTTAAATTGCTTATAACAGTTAATGCAATCATAAGGGTGTTATGATTTGCCACAGGGTGGACTCAATTGCGGCATGCTAGCCCGGGGAAGGGACTAGCATGGAAGGACCAACTGTGAGAGTATGGGGGGTGCTTGAGTGCACAAAAATAAATTATAATAATAACTTTTAAGAAGCAGTGCAAGCAGGATTCGAAGAAAAGTGTGCTGCATTAAAGTTCTGCACTGTGGTGGACTCAAACGGACAAGAAGATTAATCTTCACCCCAGAAGTCTCACTCTCCGATGACAGAGTGAGGGGGGATTGTCTTTGCGGCCAATGATAGAATGGGGGGGATTAGTTATTAATTAATTAATTGTATATACTTTTGTTTCTTCAACGTTTTACGCGCATGCGTGTGTGTGTGTGTGTGTGTGTGTGTGTGTGTGTGTGTGTGTATAAACTTAGAACAAGTGCCGAAGCATGACATGGCTTCGCCTCCAAAGCAGGCATGATTAAATCACACCAACATGATTAAATCCCTTTTAATTGATAATGTTTAATTAAGAATGATAACTCTTGCAATGATTCTGGCTTTTTGGTGGTTCGTAAAATGAAATCACAGAAACAACGGACAGCAAAGTAAGCAGTATTTGACAAATTTCATGGTGTTATAGAAGAAATATTGCATATGACCTGTGTACCAGGTTTTTCATGCAGGGCATTACATAATTACCTCATACAACGGAAGTAGCTATTTTTATAATCAGGCACAGAAGAAACATGACAGAAGAATGAACCAACTGTAACAAGGGAAAAATTATTATTATTATTATGATGATGATGATGATGATGATGATGATTAGCTCTGTTTTTACATATTTATTTGCATATGACTACAAAAATAATACCCAATAAAATAGCTCTTGCTGACAGAGAGCTTTTCCAAAATAACTTCAAACCGGGATAGTCATTACATTTAAAACTGACATGCTCAACTTTTCAGTACCTACTTTTTCCTCACTTTCTTACTCCTTGCTGTTTTATGTGACACTTAGCCTAACAGCACTCCACTTTTGCAGTCAAACAGCTAACCATAGCAGTGTTTTTGAGTTTGGACTGCTATTTAATGAGACCAAGGTTACGGGATTAGCTAAATCAGGAGTGCCAGACTGTAGTCCTGCATTGTACCTCATTTAATACACCTTATTTAGTTCATCTACTAATTAGAGAGGCCTGTGTGGACTATATTAGAAGTATTCAAAAAGGAAAACATAAAGCACTCCTGAACTAATATGCAAGTGCTGAGTTTTGCAAAGCTGACCAAACTTTTAATAGACTTCAATTTCAATTTGATGTATAATATTTAGAATCTTCTGACTGGCAAATTGTCATAATTAGGAGGTAATGAGAGGCATTAACATTCTGAAAAGCAACCAATATAGTATACACATCCACCATTAAGAGTGCCCTACATCATCATGTTCTGAAAGATTGCTGTAGAAGGAAAAAGCTCCTACTCCTAAAAAAATGTCTGATGTTTCAAGGAGCTTAATCTCATCAAATTTGTACTGCTTGGTCATAATGATCAGTGCTATATATGGAGAAAAAAGGGCGAATTTTGTCTTTTCAATGAATACCATTGATGGGAAGCATGAAGGTGGCAGCATCATGGTGAAAAGAAATTGATGCACTTCAGAAAGTAGATGGCATCATAAGGAATGTGGATTATCTAGAAATACTGTAGCAAAACCTCAAGACATCAGCTAGACAGTTAGAAATTGGTCACCACTGAGTCTTCCCACAGGACAATGATCTTAAAGTTGTAACAAAATGGTTTAACAACATATAAATATTGACACCTTCCTAAAATAATCGCCCATGTAATTTTTTGAGAACGTTTTTTGCCCGAATCATCTCCTCATGATGCTGGCCACCTGTGGTAAAACTGCATACACCCTTAGTTGATCAGATCATTGATTCTACCCCTTTAGTATAATGGCCTATGTCAAGAGTGTGACTTAATATTTAGTGAATTTTATTGTGTTTCCTGAAAAACTTGAAAAAGAAAAATGAGTTTGGCGATTATTTTATGAAGGTGTCGATATTAGTGGTGCAAATCTCTCAGTGTCTAACGATTCCATTCAATTCTGATTTCTGTGATCACAATTTGATTCAGAATCGATATTTCTATTCACATGGTTTATACATTTTGTTTAAATGATGTGTTTGACAAGATGAAAAGACAATGTAAATAAATAGTACATTTAATTAAAAAAAAATACTTTTAGGTTCTTTACTGCATCAAATCGCTTTGCATCATTTTATATTTATAACAAAAAAAACAATTGTGCATAAAATTCTGTAATTTAAATGACTAGTATTAGGTTAGCTTAGCTGCCTGGCTTTTTCTTAAATAAAAAAAATATATCAATGAACAAATAACTCAAAGTATATTAATACGAAAGTAAACATAGACTTCAGTCTACCACAGTGCATTAACCTTTAACTGAAAATAAAATACAAACTTTAAAGTCATAGTGCATTGCTGCATGTACGGTGGCCTAGACGGCCTTCTTCTACGGTGGCCAAGTGGACACGTAATGCATTATGCAGTATGCTCGGGACTAGGAGCGGCAAAAAATAAAACTTAAACGCATTTTAAAAATCAATTTTTGGGCATTTTGAACAGATTCAAAATCGCCAGGACCAGAAATCGCGACCCTTTAAAGAATCAGGTTTTTTTCCAGCACCAGCAACTTTATATAATAAATGAAACCTGAAATTATTTTAGCAGTTACTTTGGAATGACCTCATATGAAAATAAACTTGACTATTTATTTTTTGTTTACTCGTCAACTAGTAAAAATGTGTGTATTTGTCGACATGTATGTACAGAAATTCTTTTGCATTGCAATTTTTCCCCATAAACAGTTATGTAATTGTTGATTCTAAGCACGTTGGTAGGCACAGTAATTGAACATGATGCTAAAAGGTGATAATGATGTACAAGAGTCTATGATAACATAGTGAGACCGGAGATGGCTCATTAAACCGAGCGTGTCTGGCCTGAAATAGAAAAGAGATAAGGTAGCATTGTGCATCTTGTCCTCGTTTTCTTGTCTGTAGTCCACTGAATCTGCCTCAATTAACTAATAATGTCATGGCTGCCCAAAAAAACACCAGCTGCTTCAGTGGCTGGGTTTGATATTTTAATCAAATACAAATAATGGACTAGAAGGCCAACTGCTGCGGTACTAATCAAATGACAGCTAATATTTTAGCATCTTCTTGGTGTTGATTTCGGTGCTCTGATCTTGCATGGTTATTTGGAACATACACATCAGCCATAACATTAACACCAAAAAAATGACTGACAGATGAAGTGATTAACATTTATTATCTTGTTACAGTGGCTCCTGTCAAGGGGCAGCATATATTGCAAAAATGAATCATCATTTCCTAAAATCAATGTGTTGAAAGCAGGGAAAATGGGCAAGCATAAGAGACTGAGAGACTTTGACAAAGTGTGATGGCTAGACAACTTGGTCAGTGCGTCTCCAAAACAGCAGGACTTGTGAGGTATTCTGAGAAAACAGTGGTTAGTAACTACTTACAGTGGTCCAAGGAAGGACAAGCGGTGAATTTTGACTGAATTGTACCTAAGATTTTATGAAACGAAGCTCAAAAGCGAGTGGGATCTGGTTTAGATGTGACCATGTTAACCATGTGTTCGCATATTAATACTAGCCCAGAAGCTTTCAATTAAGATCTGTGCTTAAAAAGGCATGAAGAAGATATGAAGAATATGTTCCTATCAAGTCTGCTCACAGATGAGTTTGAATAAATAGCCTTCCAGAGAGTTAAAGGAAAAAGATGCCCTAAATTATTCAGTGTGCTGGCCTAGATAGAAATTTTGTCTCCTTCTCAGAGGGTTGGGTAAATATTTCAGTGCAATGTGTGAATCTGATGTGCTAATGAGATCTTGGGCTATCTCTACTAGATATTTCTATTATGCCATCTTTGATTAACATTATAATGGGGTTGTGTATAATAATATCAAATATACTAAACATGTTAGAATTCAGGTTTGAAAATTGACATCCTAGTTTCAACATGGATTATCTTTGTGGGCCTGTATGGAAACCTGAACAGAATTGCTTTAGATGGATAAAGAGATGCACCACACCTTATCCATCACACTGCCCTGCAAATGGTTCGTCTTAGTGGCAGTAGACTGATTAAACAGAGTGCTCCCTTTCCCCCTTCATCTATACTTTTCATTGTTTTCTTCATCCGTCTTTCCTTCTGTCTTGTTCCTCCACCCATTTTCTATGCCTCTTGCACAGCTCCATTTTTCTTCTCTTGTCTCCATGAGATTTATAAGACTGGACAAATCTTTTTCCGATTCACCATCCGTTTTACACAACACTCTAAGGTCCCAGGTTCCCAGCTCCTGTTTATCTAACAGATAAACTGGCATAGAAGTTTTTCCCTAAACACGTGGTTTATTCTTAGCGAATGCTTTAAGCAGTTGGCTGATCCATGATGTAATGAAAAGCAATACAGGAAGTCATGCCTACTGACCATACGTGGGCTTGGACAATACAGATTTGTTGTAGACTCAGTGTTGAATTCCACTGCATGGTACTAATGACCAAAGATGGATGAGTAGTATAAAGTATATGATATGTTAGTTGAAATGCAATACATCTGATATTTCATGGTAGTGTGTGATATTGTTACCATTGTTGTTTATCTATTCTCAGTAACTATTTTATCCTGTGGCCATGGAGGCAGAATCAATCCTAGGAACACTGATGGGAAGACACCCTGGATGAAACCCCAGGACATCTTAGGCCACCATACAGACTCTTTTACTTATTCAAGTTCAAGTTCAAAGTTTTATTTTTCATATACATAGTCAAACAGAGTACAACTTGCAGTGAAATGCAGAGAAATTTAGAGTATCCAATTCACCTACTGGTATGTTTATGGAGAGAAAGAACCCAAAGAACCCAGAAGGAGAAAAAACACAAATAAGAGAACATGGATGGATAAAAGAGGGTTGAGGGCCTTGCCTCAAGGGGCACAACAGTGGCTGCTTGGTGGGCTTAAACTCTTACCTTCTCAGTAACCAAGAGCCTTAACAGTTGAGCCACCACCGCATTTGAAGAGAATGAAGGGAAGTCAGAAAGGCAATAGAAACATTCTCTGGTCTCTCTCAGTACATCTGCATATGTGAAACAGGAAATATTAATGCATTCGTAATACATAAATATATGAGTTAATTGCTTTAGGGACAGCTGAAGGATAGACCATATTTAATTAATATTTAATCTAAAATTATACTTGGTACACCAGCAATTACCTATTTATGCAACTTATCTAGTTATGATATTAGTTTTTAAATTGCAACACTGTTCACAAATTGAAAATAAAATGATTCTTGCCTGTCCTAAAGCCTTAGGGAACATCAGTTCATTATTCAGGATTTTATTTCTTTAATAAAGAATAAATAAAACATGACAGTTTATGTTGTTAAGGGGAAAAGACTCACAGCTGGCATGATGCATTATTACCTCAAAGCTGATTATTTTCCTATAACAGAATATCCCAAAGTTCGTACTTCACCTTATACCAATAAATATCATTTTTTAATGTATTAAAGAATGACATCACACTTTAGCTAATTATAGTTGTATATAATGTTGGGGAATGTCTGATAGACACGTTATGTTCAGTTACATGTAACATAATAGCAGTAGTTATTTTCTCACACTCTCTTTTTCTTTCTATCTTGAAAAAAAAAAAAATTCTGAAGACTTTCACATGGCAGGGAATTGTTTCAAAGTGCTGACACTGGACACTCAATTCATAAATGTTAAATTAATATCTCCAGAAAGTTTGACCTTATTAATGAATATACATTTTTATTAAAGCTCTTTTACTGTATTGCACTGAAAATGTGTTTCTGCCTCACACACATAATCAAAAATGTATGAGGATGGTACTAGGAGGTCTGAGTTCAAGAGAAGGAATTACACTCTCTGCTCTCTAAGCAACACAGAAGTGCTGAATGACAAAGTAATTTTCTTCTGATTGACCTGAAAAAACTTAAATCGGAGATTCCCACTGTGAAGCTTCAGAGGTTCAGTGTATTCCTTCTGGGTTAAGCTCGAGTGTAGACATGATACTAAAATTGATCTCTTTTTCAGCCATTTGAAAAAAATGAATGCATGTTCAGGGCTACTGCTAGACAAAACTCTACTCTCCCAAATATGAGGCAGTGTATGATTTCCGTTTTTCATGACATTTTTTTGAGATAACAAAAGCTTTAACTTGAGAACACAACCATGTAGTTGAATCCAGAAAAACAGTGTGTTCAAAGTGAACATGAACAGCAACAGCTAATAGTTAGTTGCTAGGGGTGCGAATCTCTCAGTGTCTGGCTGTGTGATTTGATTCCGATTTTTCGGGTGACAATTCAATTCTGAATCGATTTTTTTATTCACATGGTCTATGAATTTTGTTTAAATCATGTGATTGACAAGATGAAAAGATGAAAAGACAATGTAAACAAATAGAACATTTATTTAAAAGAATATTTTTAGGTTTCTTGCTGTATCAAATCTTTTGGATCATTTTATATTTATACCGAAAATAGGATTGTTTT
>JAOVVF010000004.1:8727429-8744658 GCA_028565595.1 Duopalatinus emarginatus
TCCGGGCAAGTGTGTTCACTGCCCCCTAGTGTTCACTGGTGTGTGTGTTTCACTGCACGGATGGGTTAAATGCGAAGACAGTAAGGCAAAATAGTTCAATTTCATTCATTCATTTCATTCGTTCATAGCCTGTCTGGTCTGATTGCACAAAAGAGCAAATTCCTGAAAAAATGTAATGATGTAATGTAACGATGTACTGATGTGTGTCAGAACACACAGCACACTGCAGCATGCTGCATTTGGGGCTGCAAAGCTGCAGACTGGTCAGAGTCTCCATGCTGAACTGCGTTGAAAGTGAACATGGGCATCAGTATTGGATCATGGAGAAATGGTCTGATAAATCATGTAGACAGCTGGGTATTTGTGTTTGTTAACCTGTGGAAGAAATGGCAGCAGCAGGATGCACTATGGGTAGAAGTGGCAAAGTGGGTTGATGTTCGGACTTGAGGGTTTTTACTAGCATATAGTAATCTTCTGTCAAATGGGGTTTGTGATCAATTCGACTTTTTATCTTTTATCTATCAGTCCTCTAATAGCTAAGTTGTACTTTTCTTGATTTTGTAGTTGGAGTTTCAGGAGCTTGTTAGAGAAAGGAGAGACACCATTCAATACCATCACAGACAAATAATGCTCCTTGTAGAGCATATGAGGGAAAGCGAAATGGATGCTGTAATTGGTCTTTAAACTGCACACTCCACCAGTAAACATCACTGATATTTTTAGATGAAGCTATCATGTGGGGTCTTCCCAGTTCAGCAAGCACCAAACAGACCACAAAAATGAGAGGAAGACAGACCGGGGGGGGGAGGCGGAATGATAAAACAATTCATTTCTCTGCATCAACATTTAATTTGTGCCAGCAGTGTATGCTAGAAATGTGAGTCAGTCTAGAAAGTTCTTATTAATATTAATAATCATACTTGTCCTTGAAAGGTCTCACTTGCAAGCATCACTTATAAGAGCCAATTTAATAACTGTAATGGATCTATAATGGACCATTTTCATTCAGTTGGAACATCTAGCACTTAGAAGTAGATGCCAATGATTGAAAAATAAGTTGTTCCCAATATATCTACTTTGACATACACATGTCACGTTCACACTAGGAGGAAGAGGAAATTTAAAAACATTTGAGTCAAGGTTTCTATACCCCTCTTGTCAATCTATGCCTACAGCTGATGAAATGGCAAATGTCTTGTGATGGTGACTGATAACTCACTGAAATGAAGTTATACTCACCTAGGTAATGGCTTTCGGCCCTGTGCACACACGATGCTCCTTTTCGCTCTTAAATGAGCCTCTCTGCCAAGTCTAATTTGAAATTCTCCACCGAAGGGGCAAGGCGTGCACGTTTAATTAAATTCGTCAGGCATTGCCCCACTGAGCATTTGTCTATTTCATGCAGTGTCGAAATGGGATAAGTACAGCTGAAGGACGAGGATTTGATTTTTCACAAGGAGTCTGCGAAAGAGAGACAATCTTGAGTGATGAGTTATCACTCCAAGAGAGCATTAGATAATCAGCCCTCCCTCAAGTGTTGCTGAATACCTGCACTCACAGCAGCCTCATCATTATCATGGGAAGACTTACAAAAAGTCAACAAAAGCCTAATTGAAAAGAATTCAATTGGGATTGTTTAGTCTCTAGACTTCAAGCAAGGTTACAAATGCCCTGATAAAATACGACTTACAGTGGGGGGACATTTATTAAGATTAATACTGATGATTTGAGATCAAGATAGAAGGTTTCATGCCACGTCAACATGTATGTAAAGTGATAACATAGCCGACTGGCACTGATTTCATTGATTTCAATTACCAGACAATTTAAAAACAAAAAGTCTCCGTTTGTAAACAACTTGCATTAATAAGCCTAGTAATTCAGTGTTTTACCTATATAAAACAAGTTTTGTTTCAATTGTTATCTATGTAGCAACATCTGAATATTTTCATACTTGTCTTTGGCACTGGCTCAGAGATTCAGGGTCATAAGTATGATCCTTAGCTCAGGTTCCTGTCTATATAAAGAGGGACATTACATAAACAAGGTATGAACAAGCATAAGTGATGCCTTGAGATGGACTGTTGTCCCAATAGAGTAGGAAAATTAATGTAGGCAATTACATAACATTACAAGACATTACAGGCAATTAGAGTAGGCAATTAACGGTAGGAAAAAATATGTATGTGTATATTATATGTATATATGATGTACAGGAAGATTCACTCAAAAGAGGTCTTGAATATTCTGTTGTAACTCTTAGTGGGATGACCGAATATTCGGGCATCTTTCGAGTGAATCTCCCTATATGTGTACATTTATGTGCAACCAATGTGCATATTTTTCTTATGTGAATCCAGCAGACTTACAGTGTAATATGGTAGTATATAAGTGTAATAAGGTAGTATATAATTCTTATATACTACATATATTTTATCTGTGGTGATGATGGAAGCACAAATGACAATGCTTTATAGGTGGGAGGGGTGTCAGACTCTCCTCTAACAAGGTGCTTGAGTTACTGATCTAATTGCTTTAGCCAAAAAATAGATGAAAACATTCAGGGGCAGCCACTTGTGGCATGCAGTGTCTAGACACGTTCAGTCTGAGACAACCAGATGCAATACGTGCTGGACTAGACAAACACACAGTGACAAACAAACAAAGTTGAATGAGACAGTCAAGATGATCACTGCCAATCCATCAGGCATACAGACACATACACACATGCATTCACAGAGCATTTGATTATAGCAATACTTTGCTTTTAATATGGCATCAGTTCATGATAAACAAAATGCTGGATTCAATGTTTCAATGCACTTTATGTTTTCCTCCTCTTATCAGTAAAAAAAAGATAGATTTAGTTTGAAAGTCTTTACTTTCAATGATTGAAACTTTTTGACCTCTAGTCTTCCTCATGGTTCTTCATCACTTTCCATTGACCAAAATTAACCCACCATCCCCATGGCCTATGCTGCCTATGTCCACATTCTCTCTCTCTCTCTCTCCTTCTCTGTCTCTCGTTCTCTAACTCATTTATACACTCCCGCTCGCTCATGCACACACACCCACAGCCATCCACCATTTTATTACAACTCTGTCATCATCCCTACACGCCCTTGCCCTTCACACCCCATGGATCAGACTTTCAACACAGCCTGATGGGACTTCCGTCAAAAAAAAAAAAAGAAAAACGCAGAAATGCTTGAGCGAGAGACTATAAAAGTATGTAACTCACTTGTTTCCTGACAGTTTTTGTGTGCTGTGGGTGTGTACTGATTCCCAGATGGATGAAAGTCTAGTACTGATTTCACTGGGCAGGTACTCAGGGCTAGAAGGGCTAAGTTCTCACTCTCTCTGAAAGAAAAATAAAATGTCAAAACAAATTTAAATTCTTAGCGCATGTGAAAGACGACACTCTCCTTCTCCAGCATGACTGAGATCACACATGTCCTGTCTATGATTGGCTATTCTTGCCATGATTGATATGGAAAAGCACAGCTCTCTTGGTCTCTCGGACTTGGGGCCCAATTTGGGGCCCAATTTGGTGGACTTTTATTAAGTTTAAATTTGATAGGTCATTGTAACATACACCCGGGAGATTATACCTCCATGTCAGCCAAAATCCCCCTCCTCTTGATTATTAGCTAATTTTACACACTCACTGTCCATGTTAGCTTAATATCCTAGCATTTATAAATTAATGGCTCATTATATAGTTAAGGATCAGGATGCTTTGTTAACAAGCGCCTTTCCAAGTCAGGTTTCAGACAACACAATGGAACAGGCTAGCAAGTGTGCATAACATTAATGGTACAGTCTTTAATTCTGTGCTACAGTTGCACATAGGATTGTGGATGGTGAGGATACATGGATGCTAGAAATGCAGCTGTTAATGATCTGTTCTTGACTTTTAACTTGAAACAGTTATTGTGTACCAACCTTGTAAACATTATTATTTCGCTGTTTGCATGACCCTTATCTGTGTTTTGGATTATTCTTTGGATTTGTGGATTTCGACCACTGCCCGTGTTTTAACATTACGTTTGATGGCCTGTTGGAATTGTTAATAAACCTCATACATACTCATGATCCAGGACAATCTTATGAACCTTGACCTTTACAGTTTTACACCATAAATCTGGGCAGTTGTGAGGTATTCAATATAGCACACTCTATCTGTCTAGAATTACAAATGTTGTTGGTTGATCTTCTTTTGAAAAAAAAAAAAAAAAACCTTAAAATGCACCTGGGGTGATGGGTGATGAGAACAGGCGTTACGCACGTTCACCAACATCAACCAGTCCTGTAGAAATAAACCCAGGGAGGTTAAAGGGGTAGCTCTTTCCTCTCTTAGGGGTAGCTCTTTTTCTATTCATCCAAATGAAATGTTTGTATATAAGTTTGTATATACTTATATGAAGATCCTTTAGCATGACACTCATTTAACAGTGCACATTTAATAGTGCAAACAGAATAGTGCTATTAGCAAGAAACAAAGCAGCATATATTAGGATCATTGAATTCAACCCCTGGCAAGATGAGAATGGAAAAGAGGTTGTGGGGAGCTTTTATAGGCTGGATATATAAATTTACTGACTTTCTGTCAAAAATAAATTTTGCAGTAAAGCCTTTCAATTCAACATAAACATTCTTCTTGAACGATTAAATGCTATACACAGCACTTAACAACTGCCTCTGCAATGAAAGCAATCTCTGTGAAGCATTGTGAAACCATCACATTACATCACAGTAATGCTATGTTATGGTGTACATTTGCCTTTTATTTAATTAAAAAGCTTCAATCCCCACTCTCCCATCTAAATAAACCACTAGCTCTGATGCTAGTGATCTAATTTTCTTGCAACCTAAACTGTTGAAGGAATACATAAAAAGGTGTGTGTGTGTGTGTGTGTGTGTGTGTGTGTTCTGTAGTTCAGTAATTACAAGGTCAGTGTATGTGGTTATAAAAAAACAAAAACAACACAAAAAAGCTTCTTTCTTTTTTTCTCACAGGACAAAAAAAATTGCTTTTAAGAATACTCTGAATTTAAAAGATGCTTAATTCCAGGGAAAGATGCTCAATTTCATATTTGATGTGCTCATTTTGTGCAGTATAGCCATTCAGGCAAAGAAAAAAAAGAGTGAGAAAGAGAAAGGAGGAGGGTTTCGGGCAGAAGGGGTTTGTGTGTAGGTGCTAATGAGACATGCTGTTCGGAAATGACATGCACCCCAGGTGTGTACTCCTACACCCAGGAAAACAGTGAGCTGACCTTGTCTGAATTTCGGAAGCTTTTTATGGGGAAAACAACATCTGTGGTGAAGCTTTTAAGCTCGGACAGTCTCTTGTAACTTGTAACACTGCTTTTATTATATGGTCACAAAGCATGGAGAAGTGCACAGGATTATTGTTAACTGCTTCGTATAGGTGACAGGCTCATGGATGTACAGTTGTATTACAGCTGTGTTATCTAAATGTCTTATTCAATTACAATTTCCGTTTATTTTAACTAATTGTTTTGATGCCATGTACTGTAATATAATACAATACTGTCATTTTAATATACATTATATATACAAGAAGTGTGTGTTGGGACACACCTTTTAAATCATTGAATTTTGGTGTGTCCTTTACTCCCATCGACTCCCGCAGCCTTTAGCCATACAGTCTGCCTTTACAAACATTCTACAAACATTCTAAACAGCTCACTAAATTCAAGCGTGGTTATAAGATACCACCATTGAAACAAATCAGGTCGTAATTTTTTTTTTCCATCCTAGATATTACATGATCAACTGTGAGTGAGAGTATTATTGAAAAGTGGAAGTGTTCAGGAACCACAGCAACTCAACCTTGAAGTGGCAGCCCACGTAAAGTGGGGTTGCCAAATGCTGAGGCAAAGGAATATAAACATGCTCCGCTGACTCAATAACTGCAGGTTTTAAACCTATTCTGGCATTAACTTCAACACAAAACTGTGCACTGGAAACTTCATGGAATGGATTTCCATGGCTGAGCAGATGCATGCAAGGCTTACATCACCAAGCATTAAACAGAGTGGTGTAAAGCACACTGGCACTAGACTCTGAAGTAGTGGATGTTTGGCGGTGAATAATGCTATGGGGTTATTTTTATTGACCTAAGCCCCTTTGTTTCAGGATAGGGGAATCTTAATGCTTCAGCATACCAACACATTATGGACTTGTATGGTTTCAACTTAGTGGAAACAGCTTGGGGAAAGTGCTTTACTTTTCCACCATGAATAGGCCACTGGGCACAAAGCAAGGTCCATAAATGCATGGCTGAGTGAGTTCGGTGCAGAAAACCAAAACTTGACTAGTTGACACAGAGTCCTGATCTCAATCCCACTGAACACCTTTTGGATCAACTAGAATGGAGATTGTGAGCCAGGCTGTCTCTAACACAGACGCACTCTATAATCTGGCGTAATTTCCACTTTCCAGAAGAGTAAAAGCTGTTATAGCTGCAAAGGGAAGACCAACACCATATAAATGGCTATGCATTTGAAATGGAATGTCATAAAAGCTACTGTAAATGTCATTTGTGGGTATCCCAATACTTTGTCATTTTTTCCGCACAAAAATATTTTACAATAAATAAAAATAATCTTTTCAAATGTTTAATATTTCACTTATATATTTTATTCATTAAACTTTTTCTTTATTTTTGCCACATATTCCAAAAACATTTTTAGTGATCATCACTAAGAGTGCCAATAATTCTGACAGAGCCAAAAAGACATTCTATACTTCTTCAGGAGATCAGATCCAAAATTTAAAAAAATGCGTTTTTGCTAAATCAATTCTGGAGTCGGTATGTTGCTTAATATTGTATATAGGACAAGCTGAGGAGAAAGGTGACACCACTCTGTTTTACAAGATCAACTTCTCTGTTCTCAGAGGCAGACAGAAAAACACTAATCTCAGAAATCTTACTATATCCAGACTTTACAGGCATGTATCGTGAATAGTTTATGCATTCGATCAAAGCCTATTCCAAACGTGGCATATGGTTTTAAAATTGAGTTCAGCACAAGTCTAATCTTTATTCAACTGCTGATGCTTTTTTCTGAATGGAATCCAGCTCATAATTCCACCCACTCCTCTACTCCAGCCCTAGGGGTTCAGTTGTTAGATTAGCTGAAGAGTGCATCGTTTCTCTCACTCTGCCCCTCTGAGACACACCACACTCCGACTGTCTCGCACAGTAAACCAACTCTGTTTGCACTCCTCCTCCTTTTCCTGTCTTCTTGCACTTGTTGTGATTTTCCCTCCAATCCCAGAACAACTGCCTGCATCAGTCATAGGCCTCCTATACTTGTGTGCTCTGACACATCTTTCTGATAGACAGCAAAACACATTTATTATCTGATATGTATGTGTGTATGTGGGTGTGTATATATATATGCTATCTTACCTAAAAGACACTGTTATAATAAGTCTTGTTAAGACCTTATCATGACATTTGCTCCAAAGGTGCATTCACATTATATTATTGCAATATATCATTCATCTTCTCTATGGAAACAGGCGAAAATGATGAAGAACAAGACCAGGAGAGTAGAATGAAAATCAAAATAAATTAAAAAAATGGAAGAATGGAAATAAACCATTCTTTTGCAAATGAGAAGTAAATAATGCATTCGAAAGACTGACACGGCAAAATACAGAAACAGCTAAATTAGTTTTTTCTTAAATTAATATGTCCCCAAAGTGGCCTATAGCAAGCAAAGGATGTGTTTCACATGACTATACTGCTAATGTACCATTCAGGTTTAATCCATTACAATAAAATGATAGCTAAAAACCAACCTTCTATAATTTAAAAATGAATGAAAGCTAGCATTAGTGCATTAACCTTGAATAATAATCTAACCATTACCAGCAGCTGTGGGCAGCTGTGATTCAAGGTTAGGGAAGCAGTCTTGTGCCCAGAAGGTTACCAGTTCCCCCGTACCAACAAGACACAACTGAAGTGCCCTTAAGCAGGGCACCTAATCCCACATCTGCTCCCCAGTCTAGATAGCACTTTGGTCAAATGTGCATTAATTAGTGTGTGTAGTTTACTGCACAGTTGGGTTAAATATGGAGGTCAATTCCTCTCTGTGCAAACATAGTAGGTCAGTCACTTCAGTTCAGCAGCCTCCTACAATATTCCCTTTTTTTCGGCTCCAATTTCACTTTGCTTCTCAGTGGTTTGGAGAATGTCTTGTTAGACTATGCTATGCACTTAGCATGTGCGCTAACTTCGGATATTGTGAACAAACTGTGAGGAAAAAATAAACAGGTTGAACATGCTTTACTGTAATCCAATAGCAATCCTGGGAATGAAAGGAGACAAGTAAACCAAAGTGAAAACTCCTGTGATTTTAGAGAACAGAGCATAGCTAGGCTCTGTAAGCGTTCACTTTGCAATCTCAGCATTTCATCTTTTTTTTTTCTTCACAAAAACTTGACAATACACCATCTGCAGCCTGCATCATGTGTCTCTTTGTGTGGGTCTGTTCTTGTAGAGAAGCTGGACCACCATTTTGCTTTGTTGGCAGGAGGGAATCTGCTGTATGCCAGTGTGAAGTCAGCCCATGAAAGCCCCATGCGAAGTGCCACAAAACCCACGCTGGGCTTCTCTCATCAGCTGGCACTGGACTCTTACCTTCTGGGCATCAATACTGGCATAGTGCAATGGTTCCTTCCTCTATGTGGCTTTAGCTTGTTAGCTTCATCCTTGCAATGTTTTCAAATCCTGGCTCAACAATCATTTGTAATCCTCAAAGTGACAACAAAAGAGGCCAGACTGGTGTAAAAGGATATGGATAGTTGTAATGAAAATTGAGCTATAAATGGAATGTTTGGAGATTAAAGTGTGTTTGACAAAAAAGATCTATAAGCATGGCCGTAGCAATGGCTAAGGGGTGGCCAGTGCTACTCTAAACATTATTATTATTATTATTATTAGTAGTAGTAGTAGTAGTAGTAGTAGTAGTAGAAGTAGAAGTAGTAGTAGTAAAAGCAGCAGCACCAGTAGTGGTGGTAGAAGTATTGCTAGTAGTAGAAGTCGTAGCAGTATTAGCATCAGCAACAGCAGCAGTAGCAGCAGCAGTAGTAGTAGTAGTAGCAGTAGTAGTAGTAGTAGTAGTAGTAGTAGTAGTAGTAGTAGTAGTAGGGGTTTACATTTACAGCATTTAGCAGACACCCTTATCCAGAGTGACTTACAAAAGTGCTTAGTCGATTTCTTGGAGTAGTATAAATTACTTACCAAAGTCCAAAAACTTTCTACACTAGACAACCTGCAGAGAGAACAAGACAATAACTACAATAATCACTATGGATAATCTGAAAGAACAGGACAAATACTACATGCTCAGTTAAGTGCTGGTGGAAACTGACCAACCGAGTTGACTGCTGTGATACAACTCCAACTAGCTGGTGCAAATTTGTCAACAAGTGTAATAGCAACACTGGTAGCTAGCTAACAGACCAGTAAACTATCCTCTGGCACCATTGACCACAACAAACAATAAAGCAGAATATCCTTAGTTTGCTATTAGCTATTGTTAGCTAATGATATTAAAATCAAATGCTAGCATACTTCTCAAGTTTAATAGACAACAATCAGTTTTTTGTGTTCAAGTGTGTGCATTTTACATTAGTAGTGATCTTACTCAAGCCATACCCAGACAGGTGTAGTCACACATTTTCTATGGATGGATATTAATATTTTGCCGCTCTATAAAGTTATCGGGTCTAGCTTGGCCAGATCTTTGTGAAAGGTTCTCAGTTCAGAACCTGTGCTAATTGCAACCTGGTGGGGGAGTCATTTACAAGTACATGGTTGATGTGGTTCGAAATATACAGCATGGTGAAATCCTTTAGCCTGAGGTAGATGGATGGCAAAGCACAATGCGATTTGAAAGCTAGGTTGGTGCTTTATTTTCCTTCTCATCGTCAGTGGAATACGGGAGCCTGTTTACAAGGGACAAAACAAATGGCTATGTCAAGTGAGAGGCCATTGCCAGCACGGTCCACAATGCCGTGCACTGTCCTGAATCCTTCATTAGTCACCTTTACAAGCACGATGCCACTTTAAACTCTAGTTATTACACTATTACTCATGGCTCTATCCAGCCACACTATCGTTTTGTCTTTCTTTACTGTGATGGAATTAGATTTAGTCCTGCAGGGGAATGTAGAGGGAGAGAAGAAACGCTAAGTTATATTTACTTATAATTTAAAAGAAAAAAAATTAATGGACCATGTTCCCTTAAATCCTTCAAGGGTTACTTTTTACAGCTTGATGTCATTTTAGCTGTACAGCTGCTAATATACAGAGTAAAAATGAGCATATTTTGTTTATTTGTCCTGTGGACAAGATTAACACATTCTGGCAGCTGGAACAGAGTTAAAATCTGGATTGCCCAAAAGTGCTCCAAACATCACTTCTTTCTTCTGTAATTCAGATGTTTCGCCTTCCTATATACAATGCCTTGATTTTTGTTGTATATCTACTTTTGATACACTGGATGTGTTCAGCTTTGACGCTATTTCTGACGTTCTGAAATGTCAGATTACTTTTCTCCACTGTTGAAAATATAGGGAGAGCACTCCAGAACTCACTTCTACACAAACAAGTGCTCTAATCACTTCTGATTGGAAAATTATTTCTCAGAAGCTCATTTTTGGCAGGCAAGAGTGCAGGACATGAGCAAAACCCCAAGGCCAATCAACCACAAGATGTAGCCAAAAATATAGCCAACAATTAAGTCACAAGTTTATCAGGCCCAGCATCAAAGCCTGACCATGTTGACTTGTCGGACTTCATTGTAGACAAACCTAAGAAAATTACTAGAAAGCATGTCTCGAGGACATCTGGGAGAAAGATACCATCTTAATTCTCAAAAAAGGCTTGAGTAAGTGATAAATAAGGGGATTATTATGGGAGAGGACTTGCCTTATGGCTGCTCAGACAAAGCCTGCGTCATCTAGCTCCACCTGTCATATCCAGCATGAGGCAGTACATCTCCTTATTAATGCCTTATAATGAGCGCCCGTGCTGGGAGTTGGCACCCCAAGCGATTTTTCACTAATTAATCATTTCTTGGTTCCTACTGGTTCTGATGAAGCAAAAAAAAACAGCTGAATTGATCAACGGAGGGCCGAATAGAGGAAACCTTCTGCTGTGCTGTATCAACATCGGGTGGGAGGCAACTTAATTTGACTCCTAATGACTTGTTTACTCTTTCATTAAATAACAGGCCTAAAAATAGGCTTCATTTTAACAAGCATTATGTAAAATTGCAGTTTATTCCACATCTGTGTTTTCTGGTGTGTAAAGGACTATTTAGACGGGACAAGATTTCTAAATATAGAGCATGTGTGTTGCCAGAGTTTAGCAATATGTTTAGTTTCTTATCATGGTTTGGAAAGGAATGGATAGGAAAAAACAAAGAAAAATATCTGGGTTCAAAGAAGCCAGCCTACTTAACCATCTGCACCGTCGCCACCTCCACAGCCACAGCCCTAGTCCTATAAACATTGAGGTAGTGGGTGGAACCCAGAGTCGGCTGTGGATCCGAAATATTCACCCAGAACTATTATCACACAGAATGGGCCCCCGGCACCTCGTCTGACACAAAAATCGCACCTTGTCGTCTCTTTAGCTAAAAATAGCAGCGTCATCGCTCTCCAGTGAGGGATCTGTGATTAATCCATTGTGGAAAACACTCAGTGAAGTGCTCCTTCAAAGTTTCTCTCAAAGTAACTTTCTGTTACTTGTTTACCGTGTTATTCCTCAGTTTCCAGCCACAATTTTTTTATTTTCAGTTTTCCTTCACTTTTACAAAAAAAAAATTGACAGACAAGTATTCATTAGTGGGAGACTTCAATTACACCAGGGCCCTTGAACTGTTTTTTTGCAAAATGAAGGATGATGGCTTGTAGTGACGTTACTTACCGACTGTGCCATAAGTAGTGTCAATCGTTTGCTGCTTGGCACCTTGTTTTCTGTTGTTTTCTTGTTATTGCACTTTAATTGTAAGAAGTAAATAATTAAGTTTCAAGGCTGTTTTCCCCATGTTGATCACCCTCCCCCAGTCAACAAAGGCACCACCCTGACTCTTAGACCTTCAAAGAGTGATCTGTTGCTCTGAGCGAATCACCAGGACTGCACTGCCAGAACTCCACGATATCTACTCCAGGAGGTGCAGAGCATCAAGCAAGCGGATAATCAAGGATGTTCACCACCCAAACCATAAGACTGTTTGAATGGCTACCCTAAGGGAAATGTCTCTGCTCAATCAGGACCAGGAGTGAGAGGCTGAGGAGGAGATTTTACCCTCAGGTCATTCAGACATTAAAGACGAAATGCACATGGACCATTCTACTCAAGTCAGTCACATAGCCACTTTATATTTATATTTATATTTGTATTTATATTATGTATCATTTGGACTATACTTAATATTTACATACATTACATGTATGTACTTTGTACTTATCTAATATCTAATTATTTAAATTATTTTGTTAATATATATTTTTAAGTTTTGTATATTTTAAATTCTTGCACAGTATGGATCAGTCACTTTCATTTCACTGTATATTTGTACCTGCTACCAATTATATGTGACAATTTAAACTCTTGAATCTCGACTACCCGAATTTCTGCGGGAAATCCTGTATGTCCATAGCATCTATGTATGTACCAGCTTCCACCTTCCAAGTTATTTTCTGCTCACCATGATAGAAAAGAGTTGAGTTAATGCTATTGAGAATTCCTGTCAGCTTGAGGAAGTCTAGCCATTTTCCTCTGATCTCTCTCATCCACAAAGTATTTCCACCCACCTGCCTGCCACTCACTACCTGATTTTGTGTACCATTTTGTAAATGCTTGTGTGAAAATACTTACTTGAACCAATAAGCATACCACAGTAAAAGTCATTAAGATGACATTTTTCTGATCTGACATTTGTTTGATGTGAACAATAACTGATGCTCACAAATAATCCACAAAGGCACCCCTATCCATGATGCCAGGAGAGCAGTCGGGGATTAGATGCCTTGCTTGAGGGCACTTAAGTCGTGAAACGGTGACAGGGCAGATCGGTCCTTTCATTTAAGTGGCGCAGATTACAGCTGCGTATATTTACTTATTCTCCGAACTTTTCTTGCCGCACCCAAGCGCAATCATTATTTTATTTTCTGCACCCAAGCGCCCCCCCTACTCTCACAGCTGGTTCTTCTGAGCTAACCCCTTCTTCAGGCTAGTGCACTGTGATTGAGTCCGCCCTCTAGTGAAATCATAACAAACAGCTCCTTTGCTTGTATCAGGGAAAACACAAAAATGAACTGTCTGTTAAAAGTACTGACATAACATTCATATGGAACAAAACTCCTAGTAATAATACAGGGCAAAAGCAGGTTAGGGTTAGATCTAAAAAAATCTAAATAACATATAATGATGCTACATATAATGTAGCAAGCATTTTTATTGTATAGTATATGTATGCTGCACAGTAAAGATATCAAGTATAGTGTATTATTATCCCACGTGTTCAAATGTATTGTATTGAAACCTAGAAATTCACTTTATAATTAGCATTTATTTGTCAGATGACGAAGCTACAGTAAAGTTTTTTTTGGTTTTTTTGCTAGAACTATACGAGTACTTACTGCCAACTAATAAAAGTGACGGTTTAGCGGGTTCAAAATTATTACTATGATTGTTCAATTTGCACCTCTACTGTGAATACACTAAAATGGGTACATAATAATAAGAATTATGCAGAAATTATGATAAGTTTTTATTATGGTGTAAAAGAGGTAGAAAAAATATGGATGCATGGAAATATGATGGTATTATGTGTGATTTTGTGTGGCTAAACAACATAATTTTTATTTATTTATTTTTACTAATGAAGCCCTAACTGCTGGCTTCCAGTACCCAATGGACAATGGCAGTGATAACAATCAGATGTTTATGAGAAGCAATCAGTGCTCAATAAATGCAGATGATGATAACTTATTACAAAGTGCAATCACAAGTCAGCATCTTTCTTTTTTTCCCTCAAGTATCTCAGTCAGGAACGAGAATGGTGAAAACAACGAGAGTATCAATGCAGCAATTTCTTCCTCACTCCCTTTAAAAGACAAAATTAAACCCAAGGCCTGAGAACTGAGCTCTGAAGCTCCTATCTGGCAGTGTGCCTGTCCACTCTTTTGTCCTATTTTCGCTGTACAGTCTGATTTTAATTGCTCGTCTGGCACCACCGGAAACAATCTGCATGGCTCACAGTGCAATTATAAGCAGAACCACCCTCTCCCTTCATTTACCAGTGTGTTTAAATCATTCCCTTTTGTGAATACAGTCACCTCCAGAATTATATTTGGTCTTGGTAAAGATGAGTAAAATTGTATGCAAAACTGTCTGTGGCTAATATAGAAGAAATCGAACCTTTATTAATTCTTTCATTTTATCTTCATTAATCGCTTTATCCCATCTTTATACTGGGTTAGCAGGGGCAATACCATGATCAAGAAAGTAGTTTGCCCATAGCGAGTCTCAGCCATTGCACTCAGATTCTGCTGACCATAAAAAAAATAAAAAATGCAAGAATCTCATCTGCATATTTTCTAAAAATGGTGGACTGCGTTCACACTCTGTCCTTTTAAGTAACTCTGGTGAGCCAAAGGGGAAGCTGTTGGGTTTTGGTTAAGGAATCAGCCTTGTGACTGGAAGGTTGCTGGTTCTATTTCCACAAGTCCTCCAAGTCACAACTGAAGTGCTTTTAAGCAAGGCACCTAACCCCATACCTACTTCCGGGGCAGTTTGGACAGGATTGCCTACCACTCAGAGTAAGTGAGCTCACTTTTACTACTGTGTGTTTGACTGCACATATTTTCATTCACAAGGGTGAGGCACAAGAAAACCTTAAAAGTATAACATAAATTAGAGAAATTTGAGTGAAAATGTACCACTGGTCCATTGATCTCAGTAGCCACATCTACTGCTACCTGATTCATTTTTGTGACACCTACAATATTTGCAATAAACAATGCAAAACTGATCCTGGATACGGAAATAAATATTTTCATCTGACTCACCCTCATAAAATCTCTGGGGTTTCATGGTGTCCATGGTGCTATGTATACTAACTAGGTTGTCAGGGCCTTTAGAGGGCAAAACATCATATATACATGCTTAACCATGGCTTTTTGTCTGTATTTGCATTGTTGTTTTCATACAAAAGCAACCTCGAGGGTTTATCATTAAAATGTTTAGTTTTTTAATCACAAAACCTGGCTCTAACCTAAGTGTCAGTACTATCTAGCATACTGTAGGTGCTTAAATTTATGGTTAGATAAAAGTAAAGACCTTCTTCTGACATGCCTTCCAAACACACTACCTGTCCAAAATAAAAGTAACAAAGTCTACTTTGTTGGAGCTTTGCTTATACTATTCACAGTGAAATTGTTTCAGCAACTTTACGGTCGATTTTCATCGATCAGCGATTTCTAGCTAAGATCTTATTGGCAAAAGGTTTATTGAACCACTCTATAAAGTCTTCTCCAGCACATTCCAAGGACTATCTATGGGGTTAAGGTCAGGACACATGCAGGACTCATTTCTCATGCAATCTGAATCACTGTTTCACAATTTGAACTGGCTTAATTTTATGGCCCATTCACAATGCTGAGCCTAAACCTGACTAAATCATTACACAGTTTTGAGAGTCTCCAACTCCAAATGGCATGAGGGTGGTGATTAATTATTGATTTGGAGACCTGGCGACGCCCCAAAATGCTACTGTCTTCTACTCATCTATAGCATCTGACGCTTGGACAATTGTCTGCCCTCTAATCATTCTTATTGTGCATTAGGCCAAAATACACTTGTGTCCTTTTCTGCTCCCAGGCAGGTTCTGATTGACATGGACAAAACCACTGCTGGATGTATGAAGATCCGTTATCATAGACGAGAAAGTTTATAAAAAGGACATGAGCCGAAAAAGTGGCTGATATTTTTGAAAGCATGTTTTTTATCAGTTTCTATTCTATTATACAATTTCAACAGACTACACATTAAAAAGGGGTTATAGAGCATGAGCACATCCTAGCTTGCAGAAAATGCAAAGTACTAAGTGAAATAAGAAAAATTGTATTCTTTACACAACTAAGATGTATTTGGAACAATATTACTCTGAAATGCAGACACACAAATGTGCTTCAGCACAGAATTATAAATCAGCCCTCAGCAGGGAGGGAGTGATGTAGTGGTGGAGGCTTAGTGATATTTGGGACAAAGCCATTGGCTTGGTTTTTACAGCAGATCTGGTGACACCCCACTAATCATACACAGCTCTTGGGCCATTTTGTCAAGGCTGTCATTTGTTTGGCAAGTCACAGCCTGTCTGTCACTAGAACACGGAGTCTGATTAAAAAGAGACATAAAATTCAGCAATGGTCTGGCATTTGTGTTGTTCTCTGAAAGGAGCTCATTTAAACAAAGAATTATCTGGTAATCCAGAGAGGACTGTTTATTTTAAACTTAAAGCAAGAATAATCTTCCTTTAACCCTCATGTTTTATTAAGGCCAAAATGACTCATTTCACATTTTATTTTATTTTATTTCATGGAGATTTTTGGTCCCCATCAAGATATAAAAACATGGACACACCCTACTACACTTGTTTATTACTATGCATAATTATTAATGCAGCTAATTAATCCTATATTTAACCTGAATCTATGCCTAACCATAAGCTCAGTGAGCAAAAGGAACAGGTTCATTTATCTATAGAGTTTTTAAATTAAAGAAACAGAAAAGCATCAGTCTTGAAAAGCATCAAGGGGTCTGGGGTGGAAATCGCCTAAACCTGACTAAATCATTACACAGTTTGAGAGTCTCCAAATTCAAATGGCAAATTTCTTTGTGACAGGAAATGTAGTTTGTTGGCATGAGGGTGGTGATTAATTATTGTTATGGACACTTGGCGACTCCCCCAAATGCTACCATCTTCTACTCATCTATAGCATCTGATGCTTGGAGAAATGTCTGCCCTCTAATCATTCTTATTGTGCATTAGGCCAAAATACACTTGTGTCCTTATCCGCTCCCAGGCAGGTTCTGGTTGACATGGACAAAACCACTGCTGGAAAAGTGAAAAAAGAAGAGACAGCGAGATGATGATTGTGCGTCGCTTGAAGGTA
>JAOVVF010000004.1:8748130-8766831 GCA_028565595.1 Duopalatinus emarginatus
GTAGGTCTATGTTGTAAATAACAATTGTTAATTTTAAAGCTTAACTTAGGGCTTACTATTTCTTTTAGCCACCAGAAATCAGCCAGGTTTACTTAGAATACTGTATTTCAGGACGTTTATTTAGCATTTGTTATGTACAAATGAACCCACAAGTATGTAATTGTGTAGTGAAAAAAGTAATGCTACAGGTGATACTTTCACAAAGTTTCTTATTTAAATACTAGGTTAGACCTAGTACTTGAATACTTTATTTTGTGTTAACAAAGTTACAGTCATTGCACAGATCTTTTTTTTTTTTTGCTAATTACGTAATAAAACATTTGTCCAGTTTACTCAACAACTGCAAAAGCAGCAATGCCTCTGACCAAGGTACATGAAGAAAAAGAACAGCTTTCATAAACACATACAAATGTTCAGAGAAATAAACAAAAGTTATAGTAGTATTAATTAGAGATGATCTTGTCTGGCTTAAAAGGATAAACCACAGTATTTTACATTAACACAGCTTTACATGTCACTGTATCAACCACCAGGATCTTTTCACATTTCTGTTTTATCTAAACTAAGAACCAGCCACAACAATTATGATATAGCTACAGAATTTAAATTGGGACGTAGCTGGGGAAATTCATGGGGATTTGAAGTGCCCCTATATTAGCTGTCTGTTACCAGATGTCCAGATTCTAACCCTTCTGCTGTACTATTAAAAATATTAGCAAATGACTTTCTTTTTGCAGTGTGAGTTTCTGTACTCCTCTCTCTCCCTCTGTCTCTCAGCAGTTGATCAGTGTCAGTGAAATGAGCATGTGTTCCCACTAAAGCTAAATTGGACAACTTGCACCACTGAACAGACTATATCACACTGAAACAACACATTGAACTACTGTCTGCTTTACTGTAGCTTTTATCTTAAATCTTGTTCATTATATTGAGATTTGGATTGAGAGGTAGATTTGATCACTTTAGAACATCCATTAGTTAATTATTCAAACTTAACGAAAAGCAGTTTCACTGAATTCCATTGGACTAAAGTCATGGACAAAGCTGTGATTTCTGTCTTAACCTAATTATTTTCAGCCCTTTGTAGCCTTTTCTGAATCATACAGCGTAAATCCTTTAGATTTTGAGATACATTTCTTTTGGGTCAAACATCCTCATAGAGAACTTCATCTATAAGTATATCTCTGTCGTCCACAGGAACCTGCTCACACAGCTGCTCTTTAAAGGCCAGTGCGATGGTGTAGGGTTTGCCTTTATGATGCTTCATGCAGCGCTGGAGATACAAGTCATAGAAACCTTTGCCTCGCCCCAAACGATTGCCATTTTTATCAAAGCCCAGTCCGGGCATCAGGATCAGGTCTAAACCACCTATATGAGGGTTGAGAAAAGGGGAAAAGCTGTATTCATTATTTCTGTAGCAGCAAGATTTGTGTAGATTTTTAAGGAACATGCATTTGTGGGATGAGCAGTAGAGCTGAGTATGTGTGTTGCACCCATGAAAAAATAGCCAAATCTTCCCTGCCATTGCCAAACAGATTATTAAACCCTTCACTGTCAGGCATGTTTGTGCTGGTGTCGGCAACACGTGCACTGGAACCTGAACATGTGGAGGAATGTTCAGCTATGAGTCCAGATTCTGCCTACGACAGTTGGATCATAGGGTCAAAGTGTGGAGTAGATGCGGAGAACGCTATGCTGATTGCTGCACTGATAGAATAAAGTCTTTTGGTGGAGGCAGTGTGATGGTGTGGGGCAGCATCTTCCTCACTGGAAAAACAAGGCTTGTCATCATTGGACACAATCTCAACGCAGAGATATGATTCTGCAACCAGTGGCAATCCCATATTTCCACAGTCTGGGATCGAATTCGCCCCCACAGAGCAGGGTTTATCAGAGACTACCTCCAGAATTTGGGAGTTGGAAGTTTGGGATGGAATGGCCTGCCAGCAGTTCTGACCTCAACCCCATTGAACACTTGTGCAATCAGCTTGGGCATGCTGTTTGTGCCAGAGTGACCAACACAACCATGCTGACTGAAGAATGGGATGCCATCCCACAGCAGTGTGTGACCAGGCTGGTGACCAGCATGAGGAGGAGGTGCCAGGCTGTTGTGATGGTGTCTGGTTCTTCTACATGCTACTGAGGCCCCTGTTTGTTAAATGAATAAATGGTCAATATGTCTGTTTCTTTAAACTTCAATCATCCAGTCCACCAAACACCAAACGAGTCAATGGCAGAACAAGTTGTTTGGCTTTGGCGGAGAGGATTTGCCAAATCTTTCACGGGCATAACCCACATACTCAGCTCTACTGCTCATCAAACAAATGCATGTACCTTACAAACATGGCACCATTAAAAAACGGAAATCAACAGGCTTTCCAATGGTATAAGATTTATTGCATTGTTACAACAAAGAAATAATCTACCTAACATAATTTCCTTACTTAATATATGTTTGTATTATTGGTTAAGTAATTGGCCTCATAAACAGTCTAGTTAATAAAACAAATACACTGCCATGAGCCAATAAAAACCGGAAAGATGAATAAGAACTACAGAATACTATTTATTATTGCAGCATAATTCTAACCATATAGTCAAGAGAAACATTTGGAAATGTGTTTAGGAAGATAAAGCAGCACAGAAAATCACATTAGAGAAGATGTTGATATTTAAAGCCCTCTGCACTCTGTGAACTGGATGGTGATGAGCATTACTGCCATCCAGTCCCTCCAAAAGATCCTAGCCACTTTTATGAATGATAGGTTGACTAACAATAAAGTGCCTAAACACACAAATAAAGACAATGTTACTAATAAAAAGAATAACAAATAATATTAGAATATCATTGGTCCATATTAGAGAACGTACCTTACACAAAATATAACAATTCTTATGTAAAGCAAGTCTGCTGGCTTGATATTGTGTTTGAGTATAAATAACCCTAGTACCAAAAGTCATACAATATTTAACTTCAGGAAAATTTCAACAATATCCTGTTTCACTTGAGAAATCTAATTTCATTTTAAATGAGACTTTTAATTTCACTGTTTGCTTTCAGTCTTATGTGGTAACACTTCAGACAGATTCCCTCCCATGCAGCCAAGGACTTCTGTTCAGTTCTGTGTCTGCCAATGTTTGCACATCATGAGCACAATATTAGGAGAAATATATGAGTATGCTGGTTGAAAGTCATAATAAGAAGTTATGTTACTGTGGGCTTTATTACATTTGGGCCTCTATAAGAAACACATTATATGATATAATTATTACACTTTAGGTTGTTATACCAAATTTACTTCCTGCCAGTATTACACCATTATGTAATAACCTGATTATAATGTGATACATTCTGTACCCCTTCAGCACCAAAGTATTAAAACATCTCTCCAGCACCATCATTAAACATCTGATATACTTAAAAAAAAAAGAAAGTGTTCATTCCTCCAGTACAGTTCCAGTACATGTAAAGGTGTATAAAAGTTGTTTTAATGGCTCATGGTGGCCCAGCACCTTACTAATATACTTTATGTTGGGTTTTGCATAAACTTCGCTAAAACTGTCCTGCATTGTGATGTATAACTTTTAGGAAAGGTGTTTCCAAATGGTGATATGAAGAAGATAGCATAAGGTAACACACACCTTCTAAAGTTCCTTATTTTGGAATCAATTAGATGAGCATTGTGTCCTTAGGTAAAGGTTTAGGAAATGTAATATGTATGAAAGTTTTCTGTGCATACAAGAACATGTGACTAAAGGCATTCATTTGTACTCACATGGCTACTGAAGTCACTAAACACCCCCTTACCCTGACAATGAAAAATGCTATGCAACATAATTTGCTTTGCTGTCAGACTAATTCCAACAGAACCATCAAACAGCAGGATGTCATATAAATATAAGTCAAGATTTCAAAGCAAGGCAACCTCATTAAATATTGATAAACACAACAAAATTATAAAAGGAGTGCAATAATGATCAGCAGATGCCCTCACTGGCCCCTCAATCTAATACTATGTTTCACTGTGACATTTATTTATAATGTATATAAGGTGGAGGCGGAAGCAATAAGTATACATTTATTCTCAAACAAAATGAATAAGTCAGGGGTCTACAGAAAGTTACTTCCTAACCACAGACTGAGCAAATAAATGACTCATAAGGCATGCTATCAAATATTATATGTGCTACAGGGGAAATGAATGAAATGAAACAATGAAATCTGTTTATTAGAATTTGTCTAGTTTGTATGAACTAGTTTGTTTATATCCTAAAGGAATAGCTTGGTCAATAATTAATGTAAATTCATGCAATTTTGCTCTTAAACCAAAATATAACCCTGAGCTAGCAAGCGATTTTGCTAGTGTTGCTTGTGCCACTTGTAGCTCTTGTAGACATGTAGCAATAGCTACTGTTGTCACTTGTTGGTTGTCACTGTCTGCAAGTGTTTTTAGTTAAAATGATGAAAGGTAGTAGCTAGGGCTGTAGGACCCATCTCCACTCTTGTATTTGGTCTGGTCGTAAGATGTTGACTGACTTATTGCCATTCGTCTTATTTGCCATTTTGTCTTGTCTTAGGCACAGTTCTGACTAAATATGGTTTTGGTTTTGACTTGGCCGCAACTGCTTTAAGACCTCTTCTTGACTCAGTCTTGGCTAGTCCTGGTTTTGGACTTTACAGTGGCGGGCCCTAGTAATAGCCGTGTTTGGCTTCCAAGGCTAACTACTTAATCACATATGATGCAATAATCAGTTTGAAAGTTGGTTGTTTGGCCTTTTTAGTTGCAAAGAAAGTTATCTTTAATAGCTACATACTTGTGTAAGCTAAGGGAATGATAACGACCACCTGCAACAATTACTTCAACAGTAAATGTGAACTAACTATAGATTACATATGCCATAGAATTGGTCCGAGGATACATTAAAGCGTTTTTATTTTGCATAGGCACTATCTACCAATTGTCACAGAGCCTTGCTGATGTGTTTAAGCATGCAGAAGACTTAATTTGACTGTTCCTATCATAGCTTAGCATCAACTGACAAGTGTTACATTGCAGACATTTGGTGCTACAATCTTCTATTGCTTGTTAATTACACCCAAGGCTTAAACACAAAACAAAAGAAGCAAACATTAGATACTAAACCCGTCATTGCTGAGCAACATTGGATATACTGCATAATTTCTGATTAACAAAAAAAAGCGGTTCTTTTAACCAAACCTCTGCATTCTCAGTCCAATCTTTCTTCATCTTAGCAAAAACACCTCTCCAGGGACATTTAGGCTCACAAAATATCTGCAGATTTTCTTTAAGTCTGCCTCAATCAAAAATCTGATCAATCCTCCCTAAACATCATCTCCTCTTTCGATGGAGGCGGTTTTCCTGCTTTTTATTGTAAGGTGATGAAGAAAAAATGAAGGCAGCCAGAAAACACTTTGAGAGGCTCACAGCAGGTTGCTGATCCAGGATCAGTGTGCAAAATCTCTAACACAGTAGGACAGGTGAGTGCTTCCACTGCTAACTAAATCTCTGTGGTAGGGCCTTTACAGCAACGAGCAGTATAAGGGAGAAAGCACTGGTGCCATGCAGTGCTATCACCATGTATATTAAATCAGAAATCTGATGCATCTTGGATATTCTGCAGCATTTTCTGATATGGTTAAGAATGAACTAGGGACAAAGCAGATAGAATAATAATCAATTTTTGGCTGCATTCTCTTAAAAAAATAATAATATTAAAATAAATCTGTTTTCTCAGAAAGATAAAACATCAGTGTTAATTACATTGCCTTCGTTAAAAAAACAAACAAAAAAACTACTCGCTCGATATATCCTATATGGTCAAAGTTTTGTGCCAGGCTGACCATCACACCCACATGTGGTTCTTTCACATAGCACCTTCATTGCTGCCACAAATTTGGAAAATGTTTGTATGCTGTGGCATTATAATTTCTCCCTACCTGAACCAGGAGGCCCAAATCTATTCCACTATGCAAATGCCCCTTATGCATAAAAAAGGCCCACAAGGATGTAGTTTGTCTAGGCTGAAGTGGAGGAAATCATGTGGCATGCACGGGGCCCCAAACTTAACCCCAATGAATTCCTATGGGATGAAATGAAGTGAAATGCCGCAGGCCTTCTAGAACAACATCAGTGCCTGATGCTCTTGTGATTAAACGAGCACAAATCCAAAATCAAGTGGGAAACCTTTCCAGAAGAGTAGATAGTAGAGGAACACCAAAGGGGGACTAAATCTGGAATGGAATGTTTAAAGTGGACAAATGGATCTGATGTGTCCACAAAGGTTTGGCCATACAGTGTATCTTGGATGAATGATTACATTTGGGATAAGTGGGGAATTGTTTACATGTCACCTTTGGTGAACACTTCAAGCATATGCTCAGTACAATACTTCATCATGAATTCATCATTTCACCATTTCTTTCATTAATTAATTCATTTGTAGTATGAATGAAGTGGATCTAGAGTCTATACAACCAAACACTGGACAAAAGGGAGAATAACACCAGGACATAGAGCACCCACAATCATACACCCGCATCATACATTTAGAGTAGGCAATCTAGGTAGTCACCTATGTTTGGGAGATAAGAGAACAGGCAAAAATTATATCCTGTAACCTAAAAAAACAAGAACTAGAACCAGGAGCCAAAGCCAGGAACCCCGGAGCTGTAAAGCTGTCCCATAGGGCCACTGTAGCACCTCCCTTCAGTGTATGCCATTTTTAAATAAGGCTCTGAATTTTCACCTCTGCTGGTTACCATGTCCCATGGCACAGCATCTCATAAGTGTTGCCACAAGAGACAAATGAGTATGCAGCATTTCTCCACAAACTGTCAGACTATTAAACTATTCATCAAACTGTTAGTACATTATTGCATATAAATCTTTGGTTCCAAGGTTCACATTAAAAACAAATACTGATCATTTATGGATCTTGACTAGGCATTTCTCTGCTCATCACAATTTTTCAGCAGATTATAAAAAGTCCTTGAATTGCTATTGCTATTGCCACTGGACAACTTATAGATTTGTCAGACTAGATATATATATAAAAAAAAGGTTTAAATCAGCCAATGATTTAGAGCAAACAAATAGTTTGCTCAATAATAATAATAATTAAAAAATAAATAATAAAAAAAAAGCACAAAAGCCATGTCTCCTTTGGTTGAACTGATAGCATAAGCCCTGCTTTGTTTGGCTGGACTGTAACACAGACCACACCATGGTTCAACTGATGGGCAAATAGGCTGTGTAGTTCTCAGAATCATCCTTACCCCACGAGGCGAGATCTTGCATTGAGCCCCAGAGGACGACTGACAGTCATCTTGTGTTTCTTCCATTTTTTAATAATTGTACCAACAGTTGTGGCCTTCGCACCAAGCTGCTTGCATATTGTCCTGCAGTCCATCCTAGCCTTGTGCAGGTCTACAATTTTGTCCCTTAGACAGTCTTTGTTCTTGGCCATGGTGGAGAGGTTGGAGTGTGATTGATTGAGTGTGTGGACAGGTGTCTTTTATACAGGTAATGAATGCAGAATGCAGAAGAAAAACTAACAGGTCTGTGAGAGCCAGAATTCTTGCTGGTTGGTAGGTGATCAAACACTTATTTCATGCAATAAAATGCAAATTAATTATTGAAAATTTATACAATGTGATTTAATTTTAAATTGAATTTTGTGATTTAATTTTCTGGATTTTTTTTTTTTAGATTCTCTCTCTCACAGTTAAAGTGTACTTATAATAAAAATTACAGACCTCTCCATTCTTTGTGGAAACTTGCAAAATCGGCAGAGTATCAAATACTTTTTTTTCCCCACTGTAAGCAATGCTTCCATTGATTAAAGTGACAAGCACATAGACCATGCCTTTTTTTTTCAATGAGCTATCAGGCACAGAATATGCGCTGTAGCTAGGAAATCTTTTATGCAGACACTTAAAAATATGTTTTGTTGAAACTCTTCCACATGCAGAGCAGATGTTGGCATGTGATGAGTCACATCAGCACCCTGCTGCGAGTCCTGTCTTCTGATTTGTTTCAGTTCAGAACAGAGTCTTGCCATTGGGTTACAACTCTGAAAGATAATTACAGTCTTTTGTTTTCTGTGCTTCGTGTTTGTGTGTAACAGCTTTCCTCATTTACAGCTTGCTACATAGCCAACCACACAGACCTATTTAGTGAAATTACAAATTGAGCTTCTATGCAGAGTTCCTGGGAAGAGTTCTATATAAATGTATGGTAAAAAAATCTCTCTTTAGCATCAGAGTAACAAATATGACCCACATACAACTGGAATCATCCTGCAGGCTCGGCTACTGTGTTCATATATTACTTCGTTCATTCTCTAAGCTGCTTATCATACTACTGGGTTGCATAGGGGGCTGAAGTGCAGAACGCAGGGAAACTCCCTGGCCAGGTCACCAGTCTAATTTAGTATTACCAGTTCACCTAACTGTTTGTCTTTGGACTGTAGGTGGAAAACAGAGCACCTGGAGGAAACCGGTGCAGAGAACATAACATAAAGAAAACATGCAAAATCCATGGGCCCTTCATGCTATTGTGATATTGTGTGCCACTATTAAATCAATACTGTATACTGGTATTAGTTCAGACACTCAAAATGAGCATGGGGTTGTTGCATCTGTGCATTCCTAAGATACACTCTCAGAATATGCGATGACATTTGGGCACCCACAAATACACCTAACCTTTTTCATTTCATTGTCTAGTCAGTGCCTGCTTTTTAACTACGAGATTATTTAAAAGTAAACCATTTTAGTGGCATTGAAGCAGACATCTCAAGCTCATTGTGAATGACACATTCAATGTGTACACCACAGGTGCACATGCTAACAAATTCCTGCACTGTTGCACTTGTTTCCCTTACATCCTGCGTAGGAGTAAAACTAAAGTCATGGGTCACTGACCTTAGTCAGTTAGTCTTTTCATTCTTCAGGGGCTCTTTCTCACCGTCCTGTCTTTCCTGCCTCGCACTGTCTTTCCTCTGCCAATTGATAGTATATGGACTGATCAAATCTTTGCATAACAGGAATATACAGATCCAACATACTGACTGAGGAAAAACAATCTGGGTTTCTGTCCCACAGTAGCTTAAACATGTATACTAACGTTTAAGACTGAGATATCAGTAGTAAGGAAGGCCACCCATTCCTCAAAGCCAACTTTTATAATGGTATTGGGCAGCAGAGATAGTGGATAGTTGGATGCAGTGGTATGGCTACCACAGGAGAGTGTTTTCAGGCCAGAACAATATGCAATACCAAGGGTAAACCTTAAGGCCATACAAATCTGATTTCTGGTTTGTAAAATCTGTGTATTAGATGACATAAGCGTCCAGTGAAAGGGGCTGATGAGGTGATATTAAGGAGAAGAGGATCACTGGAGTTGCAGTTGTTCCAGTAAGATCTAAGAGATTGTGATCAAGCCTTAGGTGACAGAGACAAAGCAAACAACCTTGGGTAGAAGGGAGGAAACCTAAGGAGGGAGTGAAGCTCAGCAGGGGTGGATCATCTTCCTTTTGGCTGGCACTGAAAACTGTCTAGCAGTTAATTAAACAGGAATAAGTGGTGGATCAAGGACAGAAATTCTCTAAATAGCTGACTGTTTTAGGAGAAGGTGATTAAAAGGTGAACTTGCTACTGCTGGTAGGTTTGGGGACAGCAGAACCACCTGTGATTATGTAGCAGGATCTGGTAAACATCAGGACTACTGTATGACAGATATAGTGAAATCTGCAAGACTGAGAAATTAAAGTAGTTATTAATGCAGGAGGTAGAGTGCTAATGCATGTGAATTGTGAGTGGTTTGGATGTATATATGAAAGGTTGGGAGGACATTTGGATAAATATGGGAAGAGCTTGGGTGAGTGAAACAGGACGGAATGTGTGAAGGAGTGGAATGGATGAGGGAGGGGATTAGGATGAATGGAAAAAGGACTGGGATGAATGAAAAGGGATGGGCTGTGTGAGGACTGGGATGAGTGCCGAGGGACAGGCAGTGTGAGGATGAGGTGGAATGAATAGGAGGAGAGGATTGAGATGGGTAAAGAGGAATGGGATGTGGGACTTGTGAAGGTGGTTCAGTAAAAGAATGGGAGGTTGTTAATGAATGGGGAAATAATTGGGATACGCGGCAGTTGGAATGAGGGGATTTAATGATTTTTAATGGCCACACTTATACATTTAGCATATCTCAACCTGCTGGAAAAACATGAGAATGCAAAACATCCTGCAAATAGCACCTAGCAAGACGTCACGTCTTTGAGAAGGGTGCTTTTAAACACGTGTTTAATCACATTGTTGAGCAAGACAGTGCATCTGTGATCCTTCAAAGAAAGAGTGAGGAAATGCACCTGCGATCCTTCAGAGAGAGAACACATCTGTTGTCCTCAAGACAGTGAGTGAGAGGATGTCTGAAATCCTACAGACAGCTAGGGCTGCAAGCACTAAGAGACTGAAGGGGCTCTGGGAAGAGAACAGTGGTAACACCATTACAGGAAGAGCAGCAAGAACTGAGGGGAGGGGATGCGAGCACCAAAAGAAAGAAGGGGCAGCAAGAACTGAGAGAATGAGCCAGGATATGTTGGGGGCTACTAGCAACAAGAAAGGCTGCAAGCACATACCCTTTTTTCACCAGAACCGATGAAATTTCTAACAACCATTTTGCTTTTTCACAGGCTAAAGAGCCACGCAATAAGGACACTGTATACATCAGTAACAAGGGTAGAACCAAATCTAAATATAGTATTCAGCAAAGCACTTTTCAAAAATTATTATTATTATTATTATTTATTTATTAGCTGGTGTTTCGACTACTAGAAAAGTGGAGCAAAGAGACAGCACAAACCGAACCTGAGCAGTGCAGCCAGATCAAAATATACACACCAACACTTTGTCTCTCCAACAGATGCTACACTAGCTGTCATTTTTATGTCGTTCATACAGTTTTAACTGGTCATGATAATCCCATTTCCTGCCCTTGACTTGGTTCTTGAACACTTGGTTCTAAACCAGAAAAGTGTTGGTGCTGCTCTAGAACCAGTTTCCCTTGCTGAGAATTGGTTCTATGAGTAGTGAAGAGCTGATTTAAGATTAGGCACCGGCTCTGAACCAGCCCTGTTTTAGTGGAAAATGGGTAAGAGATCACACCACCAGACTGATCCGAGAGCACCAAATGAGAACGGGTTCCCTTTTAAGTCTGGTTCCTCTCAAGGTTTCTTCCTCTTCTCATCTCAGGGAGTTTTTCCTTGCCATTATCACCTCCAACTTGCTCATTGGGAATAAAATTGATTTAAATGTATAATCCAGATCCTATATTTCTATACAGCTGCTTTGGAACAGTGTCCATTGCTAAAAGTGCTATACAACTAAAACTGAATTGAATTGATAGCACCAATAAATAGGAGGAGAAGCTGCTAGCACCAAGGCAGGAGTGGCGACAAGAACCGAAAAAAGGTTGGCACCTAGAGACGGCAGGAGCTGCAACCATTTAACATAGGGTATGAAGTCACTGAGAATCCTGTTTGTCATTTTGACTTATGCAAAGTGCAAATAATTTAGCTAAATATCAAGATTATATTGTTATTCTTATTCTTTTTACTACTACTTCTCATCTATGCAACATTTGAAACAGTGTTACATAATCCTGTCTGCACCACACCATTTTCTTTATTTCGCCTGAATGGAAAGTAACAAGACAGCACCATCTGGTGGTCTACGCCACTACATCAAAGCGTTACAGAAAAAAAAATCACATATTTGTTTTATTTTTAGCGGTAAGAAATTTTTGGGCTTCTATTAAATGGATGGAGAAGCTTAAGACTTCCAAGCATGTTTGCTCACTGCCCGCTATTGTGTGTTCACTACTGTTTATGTGTGTGTTTTACTGCACAGATGGGTCAAATGTGGAAGTCAATTCCACTACACAGCAGGGGGGCTGAAAAAAATTTATTATTTAAAGGATCGCGATTCCCAGTCTTGGCGATTCTAAATCAATTTAAAATGATTTAAGAATATGATCAAGTTTTATTTTTTGCCGCTCCTACTCCCGAGCGTACTGCATATCGCAATACATGTCCACTTGGCCACTGTAGAAGAAGGCTGTCTAGGTCACCGTACAACAAGCTAGTCAGCCAGCTCCCTTTGTCTGAATGGAGTCTGCTAGCATGGAACAGGAGGCATGGAGTCAAGTTACAGAATTTTATGCACAATCCTATTTTTCATATAAATATAAAATCATGCTGAAAGATTTGATATGGTAAGAAACCTAACATTATTGTTTTAAATAAATGTTGTATTTGTTTACATTGTTGTTTCATCTTTACATCTTGTCAATCACAGAATTTAAACAAAATTTATAGACCATTTAAATAGAAAAATCATTCCTGAATCGAATCGTCAAAAGAGTAGTTCACTTAACTTTACTTCACATTATCCACAAAAGACCAGTGTGGCTGCCAGCAGAAGCTAAACCATAATGGCTATGAGGTTAATAGTCATTAAACAGTCGTTTCACACAAGCATCTTAATTTACTTCTGTAACGTCTAAGAGCCATATCCTTTTATAGTCAAATAAAAACACATAATAAAAACCATTTCACTTTCACACAAGAATAAGGAAGTGTTATATGCTTTATAATTTCCTTCTGCTGAAAGTAAACTTGGTTTAGTTACTTGAACATAGGTCTATAGGTTTAACTATAATTAAGTAATAAATAATCTGCTGGCGATGACATGGCCTTCACACTCTATGTGATGCACTATATGGGAAACTACCTGTAGTGAGAGCGTCCTCTCTCTGTGTGTCATCATCAGCAGGCTGCCGGATGTTCCAGCTGGTAACGGGAAGCGAGTTCATGTCCTCCATGCTGTTCAACCGCAGCATGTCCATGTGGTTGCTGTTGCTCTGGTACCTGGGGATGAAACAGACCTTGCCGCTGTTGAACATGTGCTGAAGGATAGCCTCAGTGCAAACTTCATCGTGCATACTCAGAAAGACTGCAATGCGATGGCTGCTTCTGTAGTTGGGATGATTGAACAGCTGCGGAAATACAGAAAACAGTGTGATAGTCTTCTGAAATACAATACACTAGACTGAGACACATTTTATTCTTTATGAAGCTTGTATAGCTCCTCATTGTAGCCCTCCTATAGTCAGCGTATATTGTACATGGCCTTTTGTGCCTGTCAATCCTAGAAAAGGAAGTCTGGCCTCTTCCTTTAAGTGCTGGTCAGTCCTAGAAAAGGACATGAGGCTTCTGCACCTGTCAGTCCCAATGAAAGAGACACGTTTCGTCTGCGCCAGTCACTCCAGCTCCAGAAGGAGCACTCCTACTTCTTACCACAGTAAAAAAAATCCTGACAGTGCAATAAAAAGTACTTCTGTCTATGTATTTTGTGTACCAGTATTTCCAGCACTTCTGTGTAGACTTAACTTGATTGCTTTAGGTGCAGTCCATTATAACTTTATAATAGGTTGCAGCAAAAACTGGTCCAAGTATAAAGGATCAAACCTTAAACCCTGTTTACTGTGTTGGTGATACCTGCAATAAACTGCCTTATAGAGACTTTTATATCAACAGCTAAAAATAAACAGGCAAAGTTTAAATAAACAGGATTTAACAGGAAAAAAGGTCCGTCTGTGTCAGTCACAGCACACCTGCTCCTTATGTGTGTGTGCATGTGCGCGACACACAGAGAGGCACTACACTCACACGGAAAAAAATCCTTTGTTGCAGATGATTTGCACCCTCTGAATACACACTCATAACTCATAAACTCATAAAGAAAATCTTTAACCCATCGCTTAACATATAGTAGATTTTTGTGGTTATCAATCAAAAACTGATCAGATTACGCCAGTTTTTTAAATCTCATACAAGAGGATGGGAAGTGAAAAAACAAGCATAGCCAAAAAAAAAAAAAAACCCTAACATTCCTGGAGTTGGTCCCATGTCAATATCTTTAAAAATGCAAATGGTTTCTGGACAAATATCTGGCAGAAAAATAATAAGAAGAAGTAAAATAATATACCATCAGATTATTAGATTATTAGCGATTGCACTGTCAGTCATTTTCATATCTGCATAGTTTGTCAGGGTCTTTTTTTTAATCTGGAGCCCAACCGGAATCACTTGGCACAGGGCAGGAAGGCATCACATTGTGTCATCGCTACTTAAAGCCTTCTGATTCATACAGCAGTCATTTTGGAAATGTTGAAGAGGTTAAAAAGCTGGTACGGCCTTTTTCCCCCCATGAAACATGCTTATCAAAAATGACTAGAAATGTCTGTGCACATTGGCCTGGCCTCTTGATTACACAGTGGGTTTTTACCCCATCATTGTCCCATTTCAACAGGAATTGTATTTGACTGATAAATGATAAAGGAAACTAAAAGATAAAGTGGCTGAAGTGCCAAATCACCAATAATGCAGGATTATATGCTGAAATGAGAAGTTCATTAAATGACTAACAGTAAAGTCTTTACCTTACACACTTTACTCAGAGGAGGACATATCAAGGCTGAAGCTGAGGGACAGCTGAGCTGATGTGTAAGGTGAAGTTACAGTTCAGAACGAATGCATCATGTTAAAATCATTAGCTCTTATAGCTACATCTGTCCTTCACATACCACACACAGAAAGTAACCTGAGCTCAAGATCAGATCAGGAGCCTGAAGCCTGAAGCCTGGAGCTGAGAGGCAACAAACGGAGCAGAGAGACTGTGCACAGATTTCAATAAGAGCTTTGTGCATTTAAAGGATTTTTACCTTGAGGGAAACGATGTGAGACTGACGGAGTTTCTCCTCTGGACTCAGAGCACACACTCTCCTCTTTATCTCCTTTCTCAGAGCCTGTTTAACCGCTCGCACGGTTGCCATAGTGCTAAACTGTCTCATATATATATATATATATATATAAAAATATAACCTGACACAACCCCGTGGTTTAAACACATTCACTAAATAGACTAGAAACAGGGTCAAAGTTTATAACATTAGCTACATCTGTAATCATTAACTCGTGTACACTGTCTCGTGTCAACACACAACGACTACACACACACGCGCGCGCGCGCACACAGCTACATGTCAAACTGCATGTAGTGAAACTTATAAAGACTACATTACCCGGCGGAACGACACCACATCCGGTGTTCAGGAACCGGCCGGATAGAAGACATTCAACTCCAATAGAAAAAAAGTCTAGATTCGTTTTTTAATTTTGCTAATAAAATATAGAATACATTATGGCATATAAAATAACAGCACAGTATCTGGATAAACTGCCTGTATTCAGATTTGATCAGGATATTTATGTATATAAATTTTAAAAAGCATTTTGGTATCTAAAAATATACTCACCACCGGATATGACGTCAACTTTTAGGTTCATACAGTAATTCAAAGTTAAAAAAGTTTATTAATAACAAACGTACTTGTGGAAACTGGTTTGATTATAATATTTGCAGTGTATTATTGTTTTTTGGTATTGTAGTTCTACACTGTAAACTCTTATTGTGTAATAAATTAACACGTTTCCTGTTCGCGTCCACAACGGCAAAGACCCCCAATAAGGAAGCGGTGGGCGTGGTTTAATCGAACAACTTCCTGTGTGTTATAATAACGTGAACTATTAATGGACTGTTATAGGAGTGGTGACACGGGGACACGGGGACATGGGGACACTGAACACGGGGGACGTTGTCATTTTACTGTTGTTGTTTTTGATTAAATAATACATAAAATATGCTTTTTTTGAAAAAAAATAAATAAAAATAAATAATAATATTATACATGTAATAGCATGCATGATTACATCACAGGACACGTCAGAGACGGGAAGAGGAGTGACGTCACTCAAACTCAAAATAACAAACAGGGTGTGTGTCTCTCTCGCTCTCTCTCTCTCTCTCTCTCTCTTTCTGTGTGTGTGTGTGTGTGTGTGTGTGAGTGAGAGAGAGAGAGAGAGAGCTGAAGGACAGATCTACATGTACTGAACTGTTCTGTTTGTGGGGTTGACTGATTATTATTATTATTATTATTATTATTATTATTATTATTATTACCTGGTGACTGTGGAGAGGAGAAACTTGTCGTGTGATTAACACTGAACAGAGCTGAAGTCAGGGGGACGGTAAGGTTGTTTTTCTTCATTAGAGTTCACAGTTAGCCGGCTATGCTAAGCTAACAAAGTTATGTGTTTGAAGATAAACTGGGAGCTGTGGTGTGTGTGTGTTTAAAGTGGTGATTATTAGACAGTCAGAGTAACCAGACATGAGGTAAAGTGTGTGTGAAGTCGACAGTAAAACAGATATAGTTAGTTTATTAAGAGTTAGCCTGTTAGCCGGTTGTTGTTATATCCACACTGCTGTCTGACTTCTCAAGTCCACTAACACACACACACACACACACACACACACACACACACACACACACACACACACACACGAGTACGGGTTTAAAATGAGGAGGTTTAAAACAAGGACCAGTTATCAGTTAGTCTAGAAAACCAGCCAGCTGAGACAATGTCCAGGACAAATATAATACAACATAATATAACATAATAAACTATATAATAAAATACAGTACAATAATATAATATAATATAATATACTGGAATATAATACTATTGAATATAGTACAGTGCAGTACAATATACTATATAATATAATACAATTGAATATAGTTCAGTATAATATAATATGATATACTGGAATATAATACAATTGAATATAGTACAGTACAGTACAATTTAATATGTAATATTTAATATAATACAATATACTAGAATATAATAAATATGCAGTACAGTACAATATACCACACAATATATAATACAGTACATTATAATACAGTACAGTGCAATATAATATAGTACTGTGCAATACAGTACAGTCAGTCTCCACCAATTTAGATTTTTAAACTTGATTAATGTGGAATGTGTCCATATTTGGACATGATTAGACAGAATGACTCAGAAATGAAACATGTACCTTTACTTGTACTTGTATCTATACTTCCTATTTATTTTGGTAATGTTATTATGGTCTAATTTTAGGTCATAGACGAGAGGAGGATTGACGGAAGTGAAGGTGCTGAGGCATTTCTTTGTAAGTTGAAGTGAGAACGTAATCATAATAACCGGTTTATTTTAGTGTAGATAGTATTACTAATAATTCAGTTCAGTTCAACTTGAGTGTCATCATACCATTACAGGGTTGTACAGTATAAAAACACTGTAATCAAGAATGACAAAAAATAAATAAATAGATAGGACAAATAAAAGTACAACAAAATCTACCGATACGTTGAAGTAAAATAAATAAACAAACAATGGACATAGTATATAGACTGTAATTGTGGATGAAGAAGTAGCAGGTAGAGTAAAGAGTGACAGGATGTGCAAATAATACTGTTTAGAATAGTGATGCCTCTGTTGCCTCAGTATGGGGGTATTCTACACTACAACAGGAAGTGAAATGATTAGCTCTTATTATTCATTTTGAAAGTAGAACCATTGTAGTAAAAATGCATGAGCGATATCTTTTCGCAGTCATGTGTCATGTTGTATAGGCTGTTATTTAAAATGTTAGACATCCACAGACAAAATTGTGTGAATTAAGCAGTGTATAGTTCCCTGCACTAACACACCCAGTGTAATTCAGTAAAACATGAAGAACATGCGACCACAGGACTGGATTTGTCTAAACACTAAAAGAACTTTAAAAACACACAGAAGGTTTAGCATTAGTCTAGTATAGTTACAGAGGTGCAACCCACCTTAACCTCTACCCATACATCCAATCATCCTTCTAACATCCTGACAATTCATCCTACTAATCAGCTGATCAAAACCTATCCAGCAGTCCCTCTATCAATATCTGACAGTTCATCCTTCCCCACATGACCATCCGCCCATCAGATCATCCAATTATTGACTTGACCATCTATTTACCCTTTTATACGCACATCCATCCACCTATCCATAGACATTCTAGATATTCACTCAATTATCTTTCTAAGTGATCATCATCCATTTATTTATCTTACAGTCCATCTGTAGACAACTGTCCATTCAACCATCAGACTATATAACACAGCAGTCCAATAGTTTTCAAATACTAATAGTTTTCTTAAGCCGTTGTTGTTCCTCTAGCACTGAGCACTCAGTCTTTCTCATGCACATAGTCATCCAATAATGAGCCTGTGGTCCAAGAGCTTGTTGTGTTGGTCTCTAATCCTTCTTAAACACGCCATTCCTATTCTGTGTGTGTGTGTGTGTGTGTGTGTGTGTGTGTGTGTGTGTGTGTGTGTGTGTGCACGCCAAGATGTGTATTTCTTAAGTCTGTCACAGGACTGCACATGTGAGAGTGTGTAAATGACCTTAGTAACTGCTATACAATGAAGAGGCATAGGGCCATACTAGTGATTATATGGCTTACTTCGAAGCTTGCTGGATATGTCAGAGGCTTAAATCTATTTAGAATTTTAGTGTTGGAGTTTTTGACCAATAATGATGCTTCGGTTGAGGTGTTAAGGCTGTTCAACATTGCCCAAAATGCACTGATAAAACTCACTTTGCAGGTACACTACCGTTCAAAAGTTTGGGGTCACATTGAAATGTCCTTATTTTTGAAGGAAAAGCACTGTACTTTTCAATGA
>JAOVVF010000004.1:8788086-8803001 GCA_028565595.1 Duopalatinus emarginatus
ACCATAAATTGGCTTCTCTAAACGTGTATGATGCTATGTCCTGTTGGAAGAGGCCAAACCCATCAGAATGAATGCAGGACATGAACGGGTGTAACTGGTCAAAAAGGAGGCACACATAGCGTTCACTTGTCAGAGAGGTTTGTAGACGTACCAGGGGTCCCATGGAATGCCGGCTATCCAAACCCCATACCATTATGGAGCCACAGTCTGTACTTTTTCTATATTAATTTAGCTATAAAAAGGGAGCTACAATCTGCTCTGACAAATTTAACCATGTTAGCACTGACCTATCTGTGGAAGTTGGAAGAGCTTGAAGCTGGAAGTTGCTAGAGCTTGAAGTAAATACAGAATAGATTCCATACTTTTACTTTCTCGTGAGTCCTTGTGAGTTCTTACACTCCTTGACACTGGCACAATATTTACTGCTTGCTAACTTTAAGAGAAAAGATGCCGGCAGATGACGAGAGAAAGATTATTGGAGTGTACGGCCCTGTTCCTTAAAATGAGAGTGGAAGATGGAAGGACAAACTGACGTATGATAAATGTCTGTCTTAAAACAGCTAAATGTGATGGATTGGTAGATGGATGAAGTGATGCTGTTTCTGCTCCACAGGCTGAGGCTGCCGGTCGGATATCACGGCCGAGCTTCATCTGTGGTCATCTCAGGAACTCCAATCAGAAGACCTCAAGGCCAAATGAGGCCAGATCCAGGTAATCAATTGCACACTCACACACACAGACGCACTATTTTACTATTCTTAATCATGATATCCATAGAATTCAGCAATAGTGTAACCTTACGTTAAGGTTATAGTGTTTTCCTGTTACCTGAGTGATTACACTGGTTTCACTTTGCCACCTTTAACAGAACCTATGGATAACTACAGAAACCTGATAAAGTCGTCAAACATCTCACTTTATTTGAAATTGATCTAAACAACCAGGCCATTTTTTTCAATCATAAACAGAATCACAAAGTGTATCACAGTATAAGTAATTGCAATCAAGCCTTTTATTTAGATCATACAGGTTTAACACCGCTTCATACACTTTGAGATATTAGGGGTGTTTTTCAGGTTTCTAAATGAATCCTGTTAAAAATCATCACAAACAGGTTGTCGGTTAGTCCGTCAGTCATTATCTTTTCCGCTTAGTCCGTCAGGGTTGTGGTTTGTCTGTAGCCCACCCAGAAACACTGGGAGCAAGACAGGAATACCCCCTGGACAGGGTGCCAATCCATCACAGGGTATCATATACACACACACACATTCACTCGCACAATCACACCTAGGGGCAATTTAGCACATCCAATTCACCTACCATGTGTGTTTTTTGGGATGTGGGAGCAAACCCATGCGTGCACAGGAAGAACACACCAGACTCCTCATGGACAGAGACTAGAGCAAGGCTCAAACTTACTCTCAGTTCTCACACACACACAGTGTTACTTCAGAAAGACTGAATGAAATGACAAGTAAAGCATTATTGTGACTACCTTTTTATTAACTCTTTCTTTCTCTGTCCTACAACAATGTCTGATTTTAGCTTCTTCTATGCCATGCCTCCCAACAGTAGACACATCAATATGCTTTAATTGCAGTTATTGCAGTGTTGTCATGCTGCAGCCGTGACACACTGACTCTTCGCAGAATTCAAAAGGAAATTTGCTCAGATCACTTACATCCAGGAAGTTTTTGATGGTTTTACTCATTACATACCATAATGCTTGCCTTTGATCAACTTTGTCATGCGCTGCATTGTGCTGATGAATAGATTAGTACTGACACTTCAGAAAGAAGCAAAGAAGCACCAAATTCCAATGAACATTAATATACAGGAGATCTATTGTCTCCTCAACCAAGCTTATCTAAAAATTGTTTTTATTTTGTCAGTACTTGCTCATTCATTGTATGTTTCTTGTCTGTTTTTCAGCCAAGCCTCCTGTGTTTGGGCCATCGAAGCAGCTGGATATTGAGCTGGAAATGGTAAGAGTGAAAATGCTCTGTTTGGAGGGCCATTTGGAGGGCTGGATAACCCCCCTCAGTCCCCAAAAGAAACAGGACATACCCTATACAGGAGCATGCAAATAGAGGGATAGAACCAAGTTCTATCTTAAAAAAAAGTGTTAGGGCCAAGGGGGTATTGGAATTGAGTGTAAGCATCAAAGTTTTTAGTGCAATAATAAGTACAGTAATTCTGCCGATACTTCATTTTAATAAACCCTAGAAAGGTTTCTCACTATTACTGCTTCTTCTTACTTACTACCTGCTGTTTAATAAATATGCATGTGGCTATAGGAAAATACGTACAGCAAAAAAAAAATTATTATAGCTCAACACTTTGATAGCAATCTCTATTTATTAAAAAACATCATGCTTTTCCTTTATTTATAGTCATGTCCACAAAACAAAGTGTCACTTTTATTATACTGGCTATAAACCGTCATCTCTCCAGCTTCTCTTATCTCTATGTCTTAAAGCTCTTAAAGCTAATGAGAAGAAAAATGCAGCTTGTCGAATGAGTGTGAAACAAAGCCTGCTGTCCTGATGACATTCCCTGTGGTAAAACATTTTAAGGATCAGCTTTAAATCCAAACAATAATAAATATTAATACTGTCTGAAGCCTTTTTTCATAAATTGTATGTAAACATATATTTACAGGAGGTGTCACCAGAGCAATCAGTACACATTGTTAAATAAAAATCTGTTTATTGTAACGCTTATAGTATGAACATTCTTAATAACATAACGCAACATAACTTAATTAACATAATATCTTCAAGCATGAATTAGTTACTCCTATAAAACCAGAAGTGAAGCAAAGTGAACTACGCTTTTGACCACCGTGCAGTGGAATTGACCTCGGCATTTAATCCATCCATGCAGTGAAATACACACATGCACACTAGTGAACACACGCTAGAGGCCATGAGCACATGTGCCCAGAGCAGTAGGCTGCCCCATCCATAGTTATAACATGCTAAAATAGCAGCAATAATATATCTGTTATATGGTATAAAAGTTTATATAACATATAATATATAATCTATATATAGTTAAAGACTAGTCTCCATGTTGTTTGGTGTTGGCATGTATTCTGTATGTATTTGAATAGAACTATACACAGAACACTGACATCACACTTTGTACTGTACTCACTGTGCACTGTATGTATATGTGTGTGTGTGTGTGTGTTTTGTAGGCCTTCTTTGTGGGTCCTGGGAACAAACTGGGAGAGCCAATTCCCATAGAGAAGGCACATGAACACATCTTCGGAATGGTGCTAATGAACGATTGGAGTGGTGAGCGGTATTTTCCTCATCTTCCTTACCAAGAGGACATGCACCAGGTGGCCGGAATATAATTCCCCTACCCTGTAGCAACCCACCAAATCATCCAGATTAAATCTCATCAGACTTGGTTCCCATTTGTTAGCAGATGGGCTACAATCAGTCAGTCTTTACATACAGACTGGCCTACACTGTAACTTTGCCTGGCTAAATGACCAATAGGTGTAGCTACAAGATGAACAAGTATGATAGAGAGCTCAGGAGAGAATGGTTAGACTAGCAGGAGTGAAACACACAGTAAACACACTTGCCCAGGGCAGTTGGGCAGCCACTATCCATGATGCCCTGGGAGCCATTGTAGGGTTAGGCACTTCGCTCAAAGGGCACTTCGGTCATGTCTTGTCAGTACAAGGGATTGAACCGGCAACTTTCCAGGCACAAGACAGGTTCCCTAACCTCGAGCCCTGGCTGACCCGACTGCCTGTTCATGCCAGAGTAGTATTTCCTTTGCCTTCATCAATCCTCCAGTCTTCAGGTAAACGACACAGAAGGGGAAACTGAATGTCACCCTACATTGGCCTCTGAAATATAGACACTGCCTCCTTCTCTTATAAAAGTTTAGAAAGGCCGTCTGAGATGGCACTGACATGGGCTTGATTTAGCATTGTTTCCCGGTCGTGGCAAAATGGCCATCTAGAGTAAACACTGCTATCAATTTCCTTTATTATTCTGTCACACTGCTAGCCCCCGAGTCGACTATGGTACCTTCCACAGCAGAATGCGACCCATATTGCTTTTTTATGAGACCTACACCAGGCTCTATGGAGCATCACATTCCTGATTGCTTGGCTTCTGTCCATAGCTCATTGAATAATGTTCACGCACAATGTTAGTTCATCTAGATGTGTGAAAAACTTTTTTTTATCATTTTCTTTTGGAGCATATTTACAATCTGGCTTCAGTAGACTTTCTGCACTGTACATTTTACCCTATGTCCTTCTGTAACACACCTCAATTCATTTCATCAAAGGATAAGACCAGTGTTACATACTAGTGGAATTAATGGTACTTTCTAGGAGTTTTATCAGGCCCTTCTTCTTGATTGTCCTCAAGTGTTGCAGGACATTTGTTTAATGACTATAAGACTGTCAGGTTTGTGCTTTGTAACATTTTCTGACACAGGAACAAGGTTTTGCAGTTTCTCAATGACTTTAAAAACTATTTAAAAAATATTTTTATTTTATTAATTATTTTTATTTTATTGTTAAATTATTAACTTAAAAGATTGACTATTGGTTTGGTAATATAAGTGATATATAGTGAGTGAAGTAAATAAGACATTACTTATAAGTGACAAATAAATAACCATAAACCCAAAATACTATTGCATGTTCTTTATTAAATAATAAAAAAGTTCGCATTGCCAACCTGAACTGGTATAAGAGGATTAAAACACTCACACACGAGGCATGCTGTTAAAGGAAAATAATAAACAACACCGCTTAATCCGATTCAGGGAATCTGTTATGACATTAATTAAGAGAAGTGTATCCCTCATGAAGTTGTATCTCTCAAGATCTTTTAAGGTACCATCAAGGTAGCCCTGATGGACTTATCAAAGTGGATAAGATAATGACTTAGACAACCCTGACTGACTGATATTCTTTACACATTGTTCACATTTTTTTACTTCCTTTCCTTCTTCAGTCTTCTCCATCCACACTTATTCCCTTACGTTTTTCCTTTTTTCTGCCAATGTCAATGTCTGGAAGTATAATTGACTTCCTACTTTCATAGCATGTAGATCTCTGTCTACTTCTCTTTCAACAGCAAGAGATATTCAAGCATGGGAGTATGTGCCACTAGGTCCATTTCTGGGGAAAAATTTTGGAACCACCATCTCACCCTGGGTCGTTCCTATGGAGGCTCTGATGCCCTTTGTGGAGCCTAACACAGTGCAGGTAATACGTTATTGATCCCAGAAGGAAATTTCACAATTTCTCAATTTCACAAGGTCTCAAGTCTCATAACCGAGTACTCCTATGCAAACTATCCAGAACAAAGAAAAGTCTGGATGCTTGACATTCATGTATCCTGGATGAAGGGCTCTGGGTACACAGCTGGTGTTGACCATTGCCATCAGGTAGGGAGGAGCTGGACCATTGGCTTTGAAGCCCAGTGGCAGGGTTTTATATGTGATGTGGCTGCTACAGGAAGCTAGTGAAGGGTTCACAGCAAGAGTGTGACATAACTTAACTTATGAATATTGAATACCAGTTGAGCTGTTGCATTTTGGCACCCAGCACTGAGAGTTGTGGGACACCAGTGGTGAGTTTGCATGAAGTGAGTGATTAGCCCCTCCATGGTACCTGGTAGGAGTGCTCCCCAGGTAGGACTTGAACCACTTTAATGCAGAGCCCTAGATGCCAAGGTCAAAATGGATGGAAGGAAGAATGTAAGCCACTTATCCTTCTATTGGTTCATTTCGTGTCTACTCCAATGGTCATTAGGCAAAAGACAGGGACACCTTGGACAGGTCACCAGTCCATCAGTGCAGTGCAGACCAAATGCTGACTATAATAAGGAAATAAATAATTAAATGATGACAAGAGGTAATAGTCATGGTAGCCATGTAAAAGGTGTTAATACGAATTATTTAATAAACAATGCATGCTTGTGCTGTATCTCACTGTGTTACATTCTCTTGTTTTAGGACCCAGAGCCACTACCATACCTTCGCCACCAGGACGCATATACATTCAATATTAACCTTTTTGTCTCCATTAAAGGTGGGCAGTAAAAAATCATTTAGCACAATAAACCAGTCAAGATCAACAAAGTTAAAAGTGCAATGTTTCCCTGACTACATTTTACTGTCCTGTTTTACTACTATTCAACAGGTGAAGGCATGAATAAGGCAGCCACCGTCTGCAAGTCTAACTTCAAGGTAAGACCCAGATTTGTACTGCACATTTCTGAGTTCCCGTCTCTCTAGGTGGTTTTTGTACAGCAGCCTCCAATTGGATGTTGATCACAATGAACACTATATGGTCTGAATCTGTTTGGTCAGTGAAACTACATACATACCTTCTTGCTTAATGAACACAAACTCATCAGTGAAGTCACTACTAACAACATTTGGTTTATTGCACACTGATATATTACACACACAACTGATATATTACCTTGCTATGCAGCATCATATTTCAAAAGTGGCCAAACAGTATACAATCATTGTGGTCTTCAACTGTAATAACACATCCAAAGCATGCCTTAAACTACAGCAAAATAACATGCCATGTAATAATGCAAATTGTAGACTTAATTCATTATATTACCTTGCTTTTAGTAGTGGCCAACAGAACTGTGATGACTAGGGCTAGCTGCATAGCAGTGCCTGTACACAAAGTTTATTAAACCTCATGAAGCAAAAAGGGGACAAACCAAATATTAAGACATTTATGTCAAAATATAAAAGCCAGGGCATATGGGCATGGGGCTACCCCATAAAGGGCTGGTATATGTAAATCTATAATTTTTTATTGTTCATTATTTAAAGTGCGTTCCACACACACAGCTGTTTTCAGCTGCTCACTTGGATAGACAAATGCTGATGGGCCAGCCCCGTGCCCATATGCCCTGTCCTTTATATTTTGACATGAATATCTTAGTATTTGGTTTGTCCCCTTTTTGCTTTAGTGACAGTGTGCACTCGAGCTGGCATGAACTCCACTATCTATCCATCAGAGTGTCATCTGAACATGCTCTTATGTTAAAAATGTGACCTTTTGTCTAAGCCGTTAACATGGTTAATGTGAGCTAGAGAGGCCAGAGAAATTACCAAGAGAAAAAATACCTTACTGATTTACCGCATGAGTAAACTGGTGTCTCATCTACCGTGTTTTCCTGCCTTGTGCCCAGTGTTACTGGAATCCATTGCAACCGTAGCCTAGGATAAACCAATTACTAAAAGTGAGTGAGTGACTGAGAGTGGAAATGTCAGGTTTATGTGTTAGATTTTGAGCCAAGTAAAAAAGCATATCACGCACACACACACACATATATATATATGCCAGCCCCATGCCCATATGCCCTGTCCTTCATATTTTGACATGAATGTCTGCTTTAGTGAGCGTGTATATATGTATATATATATATATATATATCAAATGTCAAAATGCAGAATGAAGATCTTGTGAAATATGAAAACAAGATCCAAACTAAAAAAAGCTACGAAAACAGCCTGGAATGCAGTAGGGCTGTCCCCAAACTGTCCCCAGAGTCACCACTGCCCTCCTACAGTTAAGCTGAAAAAGAGTATAGGTCAGGTCCAATTAAGAGCCAGAAACCTTGTAAAACTCTGCTGTCAGTACCATCAGTTCTTGTGATTTACCAACAGAATACTCTTGAGCTGGGGTAGTAAGTTCATTAAAGGACACAAAACTCTCTAGTACAGTCAAGCATGGTAGTCAGGCATTGTTGCTATGTCAGGGTGTTCTTCTCTATAAAGGCTTTCTGCCATGCATGAGATTTAAATAAACTGAATCTATTTTAACAGTATGAATGGCATTAGAGCTTAAATAAATCAAATAATAGTAGGGGAAATCAATCATTGTGTGAGAGGGGGGGGGGGGAAGCACTGTGTTAGCAACGACCCAGGGAGAGGTGGTGGTCCTGAAGGTTTCCCCCAGAAATGGATCTAATGGCACATGTCTGGATATCCTTTACTGTAGGGGGAAGAGAAAGAGCAAGAAAGATAGAGAGACTACATGTGATCATCCACATGCATGGAAAGTAGTGAGTCAATTACACATGAATATGGATCAGGAGGAAATAAAAGAGTGGGCACTTAGAAGGTAAGCAATGATATTAGCATGAAAAGAAGAGAGAAGTGGATAAATAATTGGAAAAGAGGATGGAATGAAGGGAAATAAGGACTAGAGGAAAGACATAGACAGAAGACAGGAAAAAGTCAAGGGAAAGGGAAAAACAGGCACAGATGGACATGAAAAATAGAATAGGAAGGAGGGATGTGTAAATGGACAGAATGGTGCAGACTAGGAAGAACATTTAGAATGAAAGACAGTTAAGAGGAAATGAGGTAAGGAAGCATGGAGAGGTGAAGAGATGGGTAGATGGAAGAAAGGAAATGCAGGTGGAAAATAAATAAGGGTGAGGTGAAGAGCACCAAAGAGATGGACGGCTGGTTGAAAAGCTGTAAAGCAGCCAGGAAAGAAGGAAGAAATGAAAATGAATAAGGGGGGTTGAGGAAGATAGAAAGATATATAGCAAGACTTAAGGATTTAGAAAAAGGGAAGAGCAGAGAAAGCAAATTGTGGGAGTACGAGTGATGGAAACAGGGCTCCACTTCCTAACACACTGACCCAGATGTACTTCATTTAGAAATGCATTCTTCCAGTTAATATACAAACATACCTGAATTGTAGGAGATCACTGACACTGATAAACTTCTGTATATAGTAGGGTGTCAGTGCAGTAGCCATGCCACAATCCATCAAGCTCCCAGAGTTCCAGGCGGCAAGCCAAGATGGCCGCATCCACACCGTACACTGCAGCTCTCACCAATTTTGGTAGTTTTTTTTCCCCATACATGTTATGTTTATTTGTGTGTATTAATTATATTCACCTGTGTAGTTAAGTATTTGAGTTCCTTGTGTGCTGATACTATGCTGTACTTCAAGACCTTGACCTAGTCTGTGTCTTACTTAGCCTGTTAGCCGATCGCCTGACCTGGTGTCTGTTTTTTGGTTTCTGATCTTGGACCGTGTTTTTGGACTTACCTGATTTAAAAAAACAAACAAAAAAAACAATCACAGTTGCGTTCGCATCCCGTCTCGCCGAGTCTTTGTACGTGCCACTGTTACGTGGGGAAGAAACGTAAGACAGATCTAATAGCAGCCAAATCTGTGGCCAATAAGTGTCACAAATTTGTTAGCAGGTTATCAATCATATTTATATGATATAATTTAATCTGTTATTAACATTGAACGTATCTGTGCTTTGGCAATAATGTAATCTAACGTCCATGCCAATAAAGCATTGTTGAACTGATCTGAGAGAGAGATGAGCATGCCAAGCAGGCAGACTACACATCAGTGAGAGAAAGAGAGAACGGCATCAGCGCAATAACAAAACATAAAAGATGAAAAAAGGAAAAATAGACAGACAGGGTATATGTGCACCCATAGCACATTATGTCCCAGCATGCAAACCCTTCCAAAAATACAGTCATAATCTTATCAAAGCCAGATCATGTTCTATTCTGGCACCAAACATATCCCAACAAATAATTTTTCTATTTTTGTTGCACTAATTTTCAGTCAAGTTTTCCCAGTCTTCAAAGAAATCTATCAAGTTATAAACATTTAAACATTTCTACAATGGTGATGCAACATTTGCATTTGTTGGGATGTTATTTCAAATGTTCGCATAGCTGCATCCCAATTCAGGGGCTGCATCCTTCAGGGTCTGTATATGAGGACAGAATGTGTCATAGCAGCACAACCAGGCTGTCCTATTTCAACTGCTATTTCATATGCGGCAGAGAAATGCTCCCTTCTTTTCCATGCCAATGAATGAGTCCAACAGGTGGATCCTTCACCAGCCGACATATCCTGAGATACATTTTGTGCCAGTAACTACTCAAGAATATGCCAGTGTCAGTGGAGTAGACTTTTTGTAATATATTACACTTGGGTTTAAACTCGAACAGCTAATGATACAAATGATTAAAAGGCAAAACTTTTTTTAGAGAGAAATGAGCAGACGGGACAGTTTATAAAACTGATGGAAGGAAATGAAAGTCTGTTCCTGCTTTAATAAATGGAGAAAAACATATATATTTACAAATGTAAATAGAATAAATGTAAAACTTTAAAAGATCTGTAAAGAACTTCAGCAGGTTAGGAATAGCAAAGCTGGGACGCAAACAGGAAATCTGGCATAGAATTGATTGTCTCATTTCATTACAGCCTTCACCGCTGACACCAGACATTCTTTAAAGAATACTCCATTAAGGACTACATATACTGCATCCTTCAAAGGATGCAGCCTCTAAATTGGGACACAGCTTTTGTCTAATTATGAACATTTTCAAAAACATTCAGTGTCAGATATCTGTGCTGTGTATGTATATTGGATAGTAAAATATGTCCTCAAAACATATACATGACCAAACACCCACATGTACATTTACGGCATTTGGCAGACTCTCTTATCCAGAGCGACTTACAAGGTTACTGCTATTACAGGTAGGCCAATGTGGTGTTTGGAGTCTTGCCCAAGGAACCTTATTGGTGTAGCACAGACTGGTTGTCCAGACCAAGAATCGAACCCAGGTCTCTCACATGGCAGCCAATGATATTACCACTGTACCACCCCATCCATGTGATGATGTAATGGTTTAGCTCTCTAACTGGTGAATATGTGGGCAGGTTCTTAAACGTAATGGGATATTTATATAGCTTTGCGAAGGCCATGTGTATCATGCTGGTTATTACTCAAGCGTTTTTGCTGAAGTAACAGTGTGTGTTACAGCTCAGTCTTGACCTTGGAGTGTGTGCTGTAATCTGAGCCTGCTGTTATCTGTTTTCTGTGCCGACAACCATCTTATTCTACTACTTTGTAATAAGCTGTATTTAATGTAGCAGAAGACAGAGTAAAATTAGTTTCCACCTCCATTAGCTTGTGTTATTTAGTAAAATAGATCAGCGTGTCTGCCAGCAGAGATGTTGTCTAGTAAAAGAGCTGCCAAGACAAACATAGTACGGTTTAATATTCTGTAGCACAATTCATTGTAAATAATATGGGATGTGATGTTGAGAATGGATCTGTGTGTCAGATACACACCTATTCTTAGTGCATTAGACTACTATAATACTATCATCATTATTATTTTTTATTTCTCTTTTTGTAACTGTTCCTACATCCTCCTGGTATGTTCTCCTGAAGGAGGCAAGGCCTCTTTATCAGACCCAGAACAGGTTGTGTTGTCTTCATGCCCTAACCCTAGTAAAGCAGGTGTGGTCACTGTGCCTTTCAGTCCCAGTAAGCGTGATCTTTATGCTAAATCAACTGTTTGCACTAGGGATGTGTGTGTTTATCACTGAAGTGTGATACACATCCACATAATTCATGATTCATACATAATTCGTGCATATTGCGATGCAGTGCGTTTTGACACGATTTAGTTCAATGCAATGTTCTTGCAATGTTCTTGCATCTTGTCAGTGCAGGATTCAAACCGGAGTCCTTTCAATCACAAGGTTGGTTACTTAACCGCAAGCCTACGGCTGCCCCCAAAGAAAGGAGGCACACAAATGTATCATGTAGATGTATCAGGGGTCCCATGGAATTCCAGCTAAACAAACCCTATGCCATTATAAAGGGGGCAGCCGTGGCCTAGTGGTTAGGGAACCGGTCTTGAGACCGAAAGGTCACCTGGGCCTCAAAATTTATTTCCTGCAGTTTCAAGATTTACTATTAAACATCTGCTGTTGCCTAGAAGTGCAAGACATAAACAAAACAATAATACATTAACATTAATATTGCTTATTGAACATAATTTTGGTTTTTGCTTGTTGTTGTTACAGTGCAGGTCAATCTAAAACGAAATAGAGAGAGAGAGAGAGAGAGAGAGAGTGGATATTTAACAGGACCCAGATAGCAATTGAGTCATGGCCCAGATCTGGCCCACACTTAATACTTTATCCGGCCCAAAAACCCAAATGAAATTACCACATTATGGGCTAACATATGGGCTGCATATGGGCTAACAACATCTGCATGGCATGACAAACTCTAAATGTGGCTGCTAAACTTGGGCCATTTTTGGCCCACAAAACAATTGCTACTGGCATAACTGGCCCACACACATGTGCCCTTACTGGGCCATATTTGACCCAGTATTTTACTGATTTTGATCAAGACTATTTATATGAGTATGATATTGCTGCGAACGAGCCTAAAGGAAATCAGGTTTAAAGAAAGTTCAGAAAAATCACTAACAAGGAATCACATTAAAAGAAAGAACTAAAGACCTAAAGGTTATTCAGAGGAAATAATTCCTCCGCATTGTAATCATACAGTACAGCTAAATCCTTAGTAAGTCGTCTTCGCTTGGCTAGCAAGATACCAGACTGAAAAGGTGTGTTTCTTTTTCTTTGTGATAGTCAGCATTCTGTTTTGAAAAAAAAAATGTTAAATTGCTTTTGCATGTTTAAGGTCATTGTATGTATTGTTTATCTCCTCAGTACATGTACTGGACCATGAAGCAGCAGTTAGCACATCACACAGTAAATGGCTGTAACATCAGACCAGGAGACCTGCTGGCATCTGGCACCATTAGTGGACCGGTCAGTGCTTGTGTGTGTGTGTGTGTGTGTGTGTGAGCATTTTTATATTTTGGTGGGAACCAAAAATCCCAACATGTATAGGAATATCTGAGCATTTTATACAATCCAAATGCTTTATTATGTAATGCTGATTTCTCCATTGCATAAACAAGTGGACGTCATTAGAAGAGTAAAGAGTAACACACTGTGAAAGACCAATTCGCCAAGTTTAAGTGCATCTGCACAGAAACACTGCATTGTGAGATGGGCTACATGCCTGTTTAACTCTGAATACACCTCACTTGACAGGACTTGTTGTGTTTTTAGAATCCAGAAAGTTTTGGCTCAATGTTGGAGCTCTCCTGGAGAGGGTCAAAGGTCATCGAGCTGGATGGAGAAGAGACAAGGACGTTCCTTAAGGACGGAGACGAGGTCACCCTCACAGGTGGGTCAGAAGATCAAGATAAAGATCATATGTAGTCTATACCCTATGGCCAAAAGTATGTAGACACATCATCACCAGCATTACATCCTGGGCCTCAGTAAGGGGCCCAAACCTGTTTCCACATGACAGTTCCATAAAGACAATTAATGTGTCACATTTTGAGCTTCTTCTCTTCTTTCTCCTCTCCTCCTCCAGGTTACTGTGAGGGTCCGGGATACCGGGTTGGTTTCGGCTCTTGTCAGGGGAGGATCATTCCTGCCTTACAGCAGTGATGTTCCTCATTCTTCTCTCTCCTTCTATCCATCCATAACAAAACCAGCTGGGCTGTTCATGCACCAAAAAATGCCTTATCAGTCTTGTTTAATTATTCATGACCTTTTCAGTGACATCTAATGGTGTGCACACAAGCCTTTTTTATCAGCTTGTGGGAGTTTCACTTAGCCAAAGCTCTTCTCTGGGCAGAAACGATTATGATTTATTATGTGTGACAGGCAGGGAAATTGAATGGAGATTGGATTAAAAATGCAGTTGGGCTTGTCTAGAAACATTCAACTGGCATTTTTTTTTAATACTCCAAAACCATAAGCAATATTCAATATTAATGAAGTTCTTGAACATATATATGTTTTGTTTATTACAGGAAGACAAATTCAGGGAGGTTCATATCCATGCACCAGTATCAAAATGAATTCAGTTATGGGTCTGCTCATGTCCTTCTGTGTCATTAGTGCAGTGGACAATCACTTACCACTCACAGGAATGCAGCACCAACCAACAAGTTAGCACTAAATACATTTCATTTAAACATATTTAAAGTGGTCCAGTTTTGCTTCAATTAGTGACTATCATATATAAGGTCATGGAGTTACCTATACAAGGCAGTAATGCAGTACAAGGCAGCTATCTAAACACTAAAGCACTAAAGCACAAGAAACAGTACAGGCCAGCTGGTTATGTAGATAACTACTATTCTACAGGTACAATTTTATTAAATGTATTTACTAAGAACACCTCAGCAAGTCCGCCACCTCTCTATTTTCTTTAGTTTCATCACATAATAAGGACCCAGATAATTACAAAACTGGGGTGTAATTAGATCTCACTGATGTCACAGCAACCTCATTTGCTTTGTTGACTAGGTGTCGACACAGCTTTATTTTAATGATCGTCTGTTTATAATGTAGTACAATGTGTGATATAAATTAATCAGTGTCGTAAGACATCACTCTGTCTTGGTGATTAGTTATTTAAGGTCTACAAGCTTGTGCCGTGATGAGCAGTTTCAGTTCAAGTTCTTTTCATGCAAATTTCCTGTGATGAATTAACCAGCTGGCAAAAAGGGTCTACCAGTTTGATTAGTGCAGCCTGGTAGCTGAAAACACCACCAGAGAAGTTACTGGAATTCCTGTCTCGTACAAACACCTGATCAGAAACTTTCACACCAGACTACAGTTATGAGATCCGCTATGCATAAGAACTATACATAAGAACATTAATGACCATGTAGACTTCAGACTATTACAATAAAGGTGCCTACAAACATCCTAAAACACAAACTTTGATAACAGTGTAGTCTACAGAATGTTATTGTAAAGAATGTTTGAGCTGCTCATATAGCTTTAAAGCCGAGTTGTTCAACATGGCAGTAACGGGTGACTGAATATGATCAATAACTCCCTGCCACCAGTCCACCACAGGGTAGAGACATATTCAAACACAAACACACCTATAAACTATTTTTTGCCTTACTGTGTTTGCACACAGAAGGAATGTGACCTCTGCATTTAACCCTTCCATGCAGTGAAACACACACACACACACACACAC
>JAOVVF010000004.1:8810680-8831264 GCA_028565595.1 Duopalatinus emarginatus
AGAGAAGCAGCTGGTAAAAATTAAAGTGTGACCATGTGTGTGTGTGTGTGTGTGTGTGTGTGTGTGTGTGTGTGTGTGTGTGTGAGTGTGTAGTAAAATAAAGCACAAAAGAAATTCATTTTATCAGCAGAGTTGAAGCCTTTAGTATCATTGTGGCTTAAGTAAAGGCAATATGAATTCAGGGCTTTATGGGAATATTAATGGGATTTTTAATAAAACACAAAAAGGTCCATGTATTTGGACTGTACCTTGTATGGTAGGTCTTTGATAGGGAACTATCTTTAATTATCATGATTTTCTGTATATATTTTCTGAAAGTATGACATTCAGTGTTGCAGAACATTGCTGTGGCAGTACAAGGTATTGATTATTATATTATTGATTGATATAAATGATGGATTATTATTGATTATTGTTGTTGTCATTATTGTTATTATTTCATTTATATAATGCCTTTCACTGTCCCAAAGACACTTTACATGGGGGAAAAAAGAGGACATGATCTATTGTATTATTTAGAATGTGCTCATACAGAACATTCTTTTATACTTAATTCTGTTTGTCTTTTTAAAGCATAAAGTTGTAGTAGCATAGAAAAGTGGTGTGGGTTCGCAAGGTCCCTTTTGAGTCTGCTTCCTCTCAAACTTTCTGCCTTTGCTCCTCATGTTCCTCCTGTCTCAGAGGTTTTCCCTGCCATTATCACATCTGGTTTGTTCATCAGGGATCTAAATCTGTTTTTTTTTCTTTCTAAAGCTGCTTTGTGGCAATGTCTATTGTTAAAAGTGCTATGCAAATAAAAAAATAAATTAACTGAACTGCTATATTACTTTTTTTAAGATGGCATTTGGGATTACACCATGAGTGGCCTTTATGATAACTTAAATAAAAAAGACATCTGTTTCCAGTAGCTGATTGCTTTAACTCTGTACCAACTTTACCTAAGTAAACCTTAAACACTGGGAATTCATGAGTGTGTGCAGTTTTAAATACAAAACCATGTCATGTTAATTATTAATTATTTACAGTCAAATGTTGTTAACCTGGGGGGAAAATTCTGTGAGTTGTTCCTTCAAACTCCTAATGCATTCCCTTGTGTCCTGGGTCCTATATCCTTTAGCCTTACCATCTAGATAGATAGAAGTCTATAGTGCAGTTGCTTTACTAATGGTCATTAAATAGTGAATACCAAAAGATGCAAACCACTAATCAGCAGTAAGAACAGGCCAAGGTTTTATGGGGTAACTCAACGGAAAGGCCAAAGTGTGGTGATAGAAAAGGTCTGTTCATGATCCAAAACATACAAGCTCATTAGTCAAGCACTATGGAGGTAATGTCATTATTTTGGCTTGCCTGACTGCTTCTGAAACATGTTCACTAATACTTTTAAATGATGGCAGCAGAAGAAAGCCCAAAGTGTACAGAAACATTCTGTCTGCCAATTTACAGAGAAATGCATGCAATATAATTAGACAAACGTATTACAAGACAATGATCCAAAACACACTGCCAGCACACCAAGGAACTTTGGTGGAAAGCTTGACTCAACTGAGCAGCATTTCACCTCCTGAAATGCTTTGGAGATGTCTGGCTTAAATCATTTATTGCAAGTTAGCATTATATGCAACTAGGTATTATTTACTGTCATGTACTTTCTTCCCCCAGACTTTAACTCACCTAAAAATTAGGTGATCTGTAGGGTCAGGAAATAAAAGCTAATAATAATAATTGGATTTAAACCATAAATGTCTTCAGTGTACTTTTTCTTGCTGTTCCAATACTTTAGGAGGGAACTGTATAATTCCATGGTCACAGAGAATAAAGTAGTTGGTTAAAAATTACCAGCTGTTTCTTTTTATTTTATGGCTCCACATTGTGACAGGACCACCTGCAATTACAAATAATCACTCAGCTAATAGATAACTGCTGCAATGTCAGGCTAGTCGTATTTCCCCTAATTACACCAGGGACTCTTTTATCTGTTTTCTGGTGCTGTCAACCTGAAAAAGAAAACAGGCCTCATTTCAGTTCATTTCAGCAAGTAAACTTTCACTTGAGTGCCGGGTTCAAATGCTACATGAGGTGAGAATCTTGATTAGATTAGGGAGCGTGGTTCACCGACACTGACCGCAGTCGCGTATCGTGCCACTGGCCAAATGCTTTATTTAGACCTGTGCTCATATATCCTGGAAAGAGTGTGAAATAGCAGAGCCCCGGTGGACCTGTGCAAATTAAGTTTCCTCTTTTTGCTATGGGAATTAGGATTCCTGAGCATGACACATATCAAGTGCTATATCCTGTTGAAGAGAGTTGCCTTTGAAGTCTGCACCCTCCACCGAATTTCCAACTGTGCACAGGGATGATTGGAGAAATGAGGCAAAAAAAAAAGTCAGAGAGAAAATGAATGATGAAGTGAGAACTCTACTAAGAAGAGATGGTACGTAGCCCACCATGCTATACACCACATACATATAGAAAAGGGTGTTCCTTATGGATGGAATACTCCATATAGCTGGCAATTAGGAGTATAGCTTAGCTTAGAACAATGTTTTGAGAAAGTATCAGTCAGTGTTTAATTATAAAAAAATAATGCACATAGACCACCTTTAAATCCATTGAAAGTGACTCAGTGGTTAGTGCTGGTGCCTCGTAGCAAGAATGGTCTGGGTTCAATTCCTCGGTCCATTAACCAGGATCATTGTTTAGTTTGTTAGTCTGTGTTTAGTTTGTGTGATCTCCCTGTGTGTGTCTGTGTTTCTGCCCTGTGATGGACTGGTGACCTGTCCTGGGTCTTTCTGGCTAATCAAAGCTAAAACCTAAACTCCAGTACCCCCCTTGTTCCAGGAGTGGGATTAGTGGATTAAATAGTGAGTGAGTACTTTACTTTATTGTCACTGAGCAGAGTACAGAGTACACACTTATTAAATGTGAGCAAGTTGTGTTTTGTACAAAGCATCAGATGTCCCTCATTGAAGCATGTCTGCATGTGAGCTTGAATTTTATTGACTTTTGAACACACAATAATTAAAGCACAAATACTTTATGCAAGGCACTACATCATGTGGACATGGCACATCATGAACACACCAAAGAGCCTTAAAATCCTCATTTAACTTTATTATGCATAAAGACGCAGGCTAAATAAACATAGCACAGTTGCGGGTTTCAATCAGTCAAGACATTACTGTTTAATCTGCTACACATTATTCTTGATTGTGTGCTGCTTCAAGATAATTCCTTATGATTTTGGCTGAGGCACTTGATAACATGCAGCTATGGTTAGAACTGTCTGTAGATAACTACACTACCTGACATGGCTCAAGACAACAGAGGAGCAAAGGAAGTGGACTTTAAGTACGTAAGTGGCCAAAGGCAGTCACATTTAAGAATAAAGGGAATTCCACTGAACCTCAGCTAAATGGCTTCATCTGGAGTTGAGTATCCTAAACAGACATGTGCCGATAATACGTTTTCAACATTTTCTCACAGTTTATGACGTTAACACAGTATATACAATACAAAAGCCACTTCAGAGCTACAGATCTTTTTTGTAATGCTTTCAAGTGCTGAACACAAATGCTAATAGTTTTCTCCCAGTGAGATAGACAGACAAACAGCCCAAAAGTGCTGTCCTAGTAATGGAAAAAGAATTATATTGTGCATGTTGGGTGGTCATGAAATGTTGTATAACTGACTATCGGCACAAGTCTCATCCTGAATTGCATTCAAACTAGCAGCTAGCATACTTGTATTTGTACTTGTCACTTCACTGTAAATGCTAATAAATTATGATTTTTACAATGTTGACTAGTCCTTATGAACAGCTTTGTCAGCATGCCTCCAAGCCAGGCTTCATTTCACTAAACAGCGTACACTGAATTTGCACATGGCATCTGTCACGATTATTAGAAAAATGTACAAAACCTAAAAGGTTCCCCCGTATAATATAACTTACACAGAGCCATTCTCAAACTCATTCAGTGACTCTTTGTCTCAGTATATTTGATATGTTGCGCTGGGAACAGCTCTGTGCAGGGTTGTTCTGCCTGGTCCCGGTACTGTAGGTAGTTTCAGAGTCTCTAGATGGTGTGCTTCGGAATTGGAGTAAGGCCATGTAACCTGACCTTAAAAAAACAAAGGTAGAGGTAAGTGCAGGACTGTATAATAACTTTATTCCAAGTGCCATATGTATGCATAGTACTAATGGCCACAAAACTGCTGGATGTGCATGAGGTTGAGTAGTCACATCTACGATAAGAATGTCTATGTGTGCCGACCTGCAGATCATGCTAGTCGTCTAGGTGCTGCTCCTCCCAGGTGGACGTGGGTATGGCGCTGTATGGGTCCATAATGACTTTGGCACAGCGGATGATCATGGCCACCAGCAGCAGGCAAAGGAAGGCGATGCATGCCAGAGTTAAGCCCTGGTCCACGTCCACAAACTCGGGGTCTGGCGTTGCTTCCTCCATCGCTTCTGCTTCTGTCTGTCCACATCGAGCTGGACCAGTGTTACCATCCTGAACGTTTATCTGAAACAGGAAGAGAGACGAAAGAGAAAACATTTAACATGATGCACATCTCATTCACAGTGTATATTATCCACATGGCCTGCAGTACTACTGATTGTTGTACAGAATATTTTAATTACAGCTAATCATGTTCAACCGAAGTTGAGCATGCTTGTTCGCATACGTACATCAGTAATGCTATTTAGCCTTTAATAAGTTCTGTTTACTATTTGAAATGAATGAGTTTTCACCCAGATCTTATAGCTATATGATTAGAGATCCTGTGTGCTGGGTTTTTGTAGAGATGGATGTAAGACGTCACTTATAACACATTATGTGTACAGATTCATAGTACTGAAATCACTGTAACATAAATGTAATTATTTTCGCCATACCACGCAAAATTTATCCGCCAGGTACATAACATTTCCTGTTGAAAAAAAAACCCTTAATAGCGTTCCAATTTATACTCCAACACTACAGAGGGGTTATTTTGGCTCAAACAGCAGCAGCTCCTAGCAGAGGTTTGGAACAGGAGGTAGATTTCTTTTGGCAGGGAAACGCAGGAGTCGTGAATTATTACCCAGAAAAACACCCTACAGCAGCACAGTTCTCTTGCAGTGACAGTAGTTCAGGGTCAGCACTGTAAAGAGTATAGAGTCACTGTGGTACACCTCAAGCCATAAACAGTCAGTAAATGTAAAGACATACTGGACAACACTGAAATCCAAGGTAGGTCTGTAGATGTAGGCACTGTTATTCATTACAGTTTGTCAGAAATGATAAAGGTCTGAGTGTGCATGTAACTGAATCTGTGTCTGATTTGCGGATATAAAACAAAGGTTCGATAGCCCCTGAATACTGTCCCTTTATTTGCATGTCATATGTATAGAAGATGCCACAGTTTACATTCATCCATCTTATTTGGATTAGGGAGGTTTTATGATAGCCAGGCAATAAAACGAAAGCATTCGGCAGGCTACAAAACTCCTTCATGACTTCTTCAAGTTCTTCAAGACTTAGGTAAATTAGCGGTAAACTAAATTGTTCATATGAGCAAAGTGCAAAAAGAAATTAATCAAAGCTCTCAAGGGTTTTTCCTTTTGTCATCTTAGGGAGTTTTGACTTGCCATTGTTGCATCTGGCTTGCTCATCAGGGATAAAAGTTATATAAATCCAGATCCTGTATTTCTGTAAAGTTGCTTTGGGACAGTGTCCATTGTTAAAAGTAGTATACAAATAAAATTAAATAGAATTGAACTGAGAATTTGGCCTCTTCCAACAGAACAATGTGTGTTGCTGCACACATCTAGAGATGCCAAATATGGTTTGAGAAGTTTAGAGAGTTATCTGAGTTTGGGGTTTTGCCATTTCCACCTAAGTCACAAGATCTCAACTTTATCAAACACATCTGGGATGCCATGCAACATGCTGTGAAATACAGAAATCCTACACCTCAAAATACAACAGCATTGTGGATCGATCTGCAGGAAATATGGTGTTTATTGTCTACGGAATGCTTCCTGGGGGACCTGTTTTTCTGGTACTTTGGTGTGAACTGATAGTATTGTGTACAGTTCTATTGTTCCTGTCACTGACAAAATACTATTACTGCTGCCTGATAACTTAAGCTTGATAGCATAATTGGTAGTGCCACAGTAGCTCTATTAGCTTATTTGTCATGTTGTTACCTAACAGTGCTGACCTTGTTGTAGGACCACATGATGATATATAGGTGACAGATAATAGGACCTACAGCATTTCTCCAATTCTTCACCCATAAAAAGGCATGGACTACAAAATGAACCACAAACAAAATGTACCCTGACATCCTCTAAAGCTCTTCTTGGTGCATTTTACTTGTAGATCACTTTAGAGGCACCTGAATTCATTTGTCATGATCATTTTTAATATGCATTCCAAAATGCAGAGTCATAGATCTCAGATGACTGATCCCCATGTACTGAAACAGATCATATGTGAAAACATCCTTATGGACCATGGAGAATTTAAACTTAGTATAAGGCTGCTTGTACAATGTGTGTAAGTGTGTGTGTATTTGTACACAGCGCTAAGGTGTTGAGATAGATGATAAGTGCATAAGTACACTAAACACTATCCATTGACATCAGAATCTTTTTCTGAATAAGAAGCCCTGTGTGCTCCGAGATTTCTGCAGCCCGTCTTCCTAAATGGCAAGTCATCAGTCAACAGAGGGATCGTGAACGAAATACAAAATGGTCCAGTAAATCCTGGCTGCTTTCTGAAACCACTCTACACGCAGCAGTGCTTGAAATTGCCACTGTTTCAATTTGTTTCCATATTTTATACTTTACCACACAGCCAGGGATCTTATTTCCAACCTCTCAAGACATAACTCAACTTCATCCTATTAAACTCTGTGACTTCAGCCTATTAGAATTCCATATGGCTACTCCACTTAGCTAATAGAGAATTTGTTTATCACTTTAGATCCATTCATCCATTCATACTGATGAAATGAAAAGAAAACAGAAACTGGACAGATGGCCTTTTTTTACCCCCATCAGCCTGACTCAATTCGAGTGCAGTTGTACCTATTTTGTAGGGTCTATTCAGTATTCTGCTGTCTAGACTCTCAGATGGTTCTTTGAATAGTTTAGGGGGCTTCTTAAAGAGGTCTGTAAGAAAGACAAGGAAACACTTTCTGATGAGGAAATATCAACAAAGGGTTTTAAAGAACCATGAAAAGAAATCTACACCATAAAATTCATAACAGTACCTGGCCAAAAAAAAAAAAAAAAAAAAGTTGGCATTTAGATTTTGAGTCTCTGTAGGCTCATTATGTTATGATCTGGGCTTGTTTTAATTGGTCAAGTCGAGGATCATCAATGTTATATGGCAATGAAATGAAGTGAATGAGCAGGTTATAACATTAACAGATTTTTCTTCCCTGAAGGTACAGGCATATTCGAGGACAACAATGCCAAAATTCATTAGGCTCAACTAGTAAAACAGTGACCGAGAGGAATGCATGAGGAAGCATTTTCACACATGAATTGGCCACCACATGGGAGTCTTTGTTATGTTTTTTGGAGAATTTTTATGAAGCGGTCTGACGCTTCTGTCTGCAACGAGATATCTGCCAAAAATGAATGCAATTTTGGACAGAAATAAACACTGTGCTGGTGTGTAAGTTTGTCAAAACAATGCCACAGTGAATGCACACCGTAATAAGGCGGTCCAACAAAATGTTTTTGGCCAGGCAGTAAGATTTGTGATGTGGAACGTGAGTCTGGTGCTAATTTCGTTGTTGATGCTGTATTTTGATTGTGGTGGTCTGCCTCATTGATCTCTCAGGGTGACATTTTTGTGCAGTTACAGTGATGTTTAATAGGAATAATAAAATAATTAATCTTAAACATGAAGGACTATAATCAGGGTTCCTTCTTAGCTCCTAAAATAGAAGATTGAGAGCTTTACTTACTTTTCCAGTAACATTGAATGTTGTATTAACAAGAAATCCAGCATAGTGGACAGCAACTACTGGACTTTAGCTTAAGAATGCAATCCAGCTATAAAACATTTCAAAAGTTCTGAGAATTACATTATATAAATATTTATCTTTTGATCTGTTTAATAATTCTCCTGGTGATTTTTTTTATTTATACTTGATACTCTTGGTAAAAATATAATATCAGGGTCATGGGTTTAAGTGAACACATTTCCCTGGAGAAGTGGGCAACCCTATCCATGGTGCCTGGGGAGCAGTTGGGGGCTAGATGCCTTGCTCAAGGGCACTTCAGTCAGGTCATAAATAATAAATGAAAAAATTATGATGAATGAAGCACAGATGTCCATCACCATTTCTTATTAGGGAAAACAAACACTGCTGTAATCAAATTAAACAAATGTTAAACACATATTGTCAAAAGAAACAAACGGTTTTAAGTCTAATCTTGTATTAGCGTATAGATGAAAAAAAGAAAAAACTTTTTTAGGTTTGAAGTAGAATAACATGAGGCCAGATGTAGCCTGCAATACAATTACTTCTTTATCTTCAGATAAAATGGCTGCTTTACCCCTTAAACCCTGCTTTGCTCTACTGTCCAGTACACTTTGTCCTTATTTACTAGGTCTGCCTTTCTTCTTACACCTCGGGGATCCTAGCAACCTTCTCCCCTTGAATAGACATTGCCATTGGTACTTGTGTCCTTATTTCTCCTCCACTAGGCATACTGTCACAGCCGAATTGTTTAAAGCTGGCCCTCAGGGCTAGTAACGAATCATCCAGCTTCAGTTAGGTGTCACTACTTGTCTTTAAAAAGGCTCTTCAAGGAACAGGACGTTCCTGTGTCAGCAGGTTCGGGGATTTTCCTCACACATGCAGAGCTCTGTCTTTGGAAAAAGGTCATAAGCCTAAGGACCCATGGCAACAATAACCTTGGTGACGCCATTAGCAATTTAATGAAGACTTGAACACAAACATGAAACGGGAAATCTTTAATCTCTGAACAAACTCCAGCCCAGATCCGTGTTCACTTCAAGACTGTCTTAACAGGCTTAAGATCATACACACACTGAGAAAGGGAATTAAGGTAAACCTGCTTTCTGTCCTATCAGGGTAGTGCTGAATGATGCAGAACTATTCCTGAATTTCCCATCCATTCCCCCCCTGCACACACATATATATATATATATATATTTTTGTGTGTGTGTGTGTGTGTGTGTGTGTGTGTGTATGTTTCCAGACCTTATCAAATACAGCAAAGGTCTGTACTTCAGATGCCAGATGCATAGTCAGCAGCAGGAATGTCTGAGACAAAGGAGACAGATGAGCATCTCTCTTTCAATTTATCAGGTACATCAAATAGCCAAACATTTTGTGGCCATATTATGTACCTCATCAATTTAAAATTGCCAAAAGCTTTACGTGTTCAGGATTTTAAATATTTTTTATATACAATACAATACAAATATTAGTTGGATTTCTTCATATACATATTGATCATATCTAAGTGAAGAGATAATGACGACCTGGAATGTGGACCTGGAACATGTCAGTAATAAAGACATAGAGAACAGAATGTAAGTGCTAAATGTCTGCACATTTAAACGGCTACAAATTCAAAATGCTGAAATAATCCACATTTATTAGCTGTGTGCTATTTGTCATGTCTGAATCATACAGGACAGCTGTAGTAGTTAATGCTTCTGGCTAATGATCTGAAGGTTAGGAGTCCCAATCCCAAAAAAAAGACCCAAAGCTTATAATCACTCCAAAATCACTCCAGAAATACCAGCTGCTGGAAAAAGAAATTTATATTCATTTGATATCCAACTTGATCCAGCAGCTAAAGATGATCCTGAAGACTCTTGGCCAAACTGGCTAACTTCCCTTTACCAGTCTTCTATTTAGGTGGTGCTTGCTCAGCAGTTAAGGTTTTGGCCTATTGAGCACAAGAAAATCCCAGGATTTACTGAACCCTTATGTAAGGTCCTTAAACAGTTCTTAGATTTGTATTGTCTGTCTCTTGCAAGAAGCTGTACCAAGTTAATGTGTAAGCTGAAACTAATGAAAACCTGATGAAAAGTTCACCAATGTTCCTGTATTGTTAACTTCCCACAGACCCCATAAAGCCATGTTATATATATGGTGTGGCCAAATGGTGTGGCCTACACATTTGGCCAACACAAGCCCATTCGATCATTTATGGGATGTGGTGAAGAGGTTCATTTACACCTGAGATCAAATAATGTATGTGACAGTGTATGTATATGTATATTACAAATTCTAATTGATGATAAGATTCCAAGAACCTTAAGCATTTTTTATAAATAGCAGGAAAATAGAAGATGAGTCAGCAGGTCTGTTTTTTGCTGCTGAAGAAGATTTACATTTCTCCCACCTCTTATCATTTAAGCTGTATAACTGCGTGACACCTTCGCTGTTTTCATAATTGCCTCTGTGATTAACGGCCCAATCATAGAGGGTGTTTAGGAAGGGTCAGGACTGGCACAAAAGATAACAGTGTGTCTGCCGTGTATATGGGGAGGAAAGGGAGCGTATGCGAGAGGAGGGGTTGTGAAAAGCAGAGTGAAAGTTTCTGCGTGAGGAAAGTGAAAAGATGCAGAGACAGATAAATAGAGGGAGGGGTAAAATGGCATGTGTGTGTGAGAGAAAGTAAAAAAGAAAGGACATGATGGAGTGGGAATACTCCGGCTCTGCTGGTGCTGAAATACAACAAGATTTAAAGTACTGAAAGCGCTGCTGTTTCCTGTTTAGATTCTTTTAAGTGAGTTTGTTTTAAAAAAATGATCGTAACACTAACTCCAACTCAACTGATATCTGATTATGTGTGTGATACAGAGCATGTTTTATATCTTAATGTTTACAAGGATAGAAATATTTGACAGTTTTGACCTTTTAGAGACTTTTTGCTGGTTCCTGTGCCAAAACATGATTATTATTATTATTATTATTATTATTATTATTATTATTATTATTATTAATAACAATAATAATAATAATAATAATAATAATAATACAAAAAATGCAAAAAGGTTGCTGAGGTTAAGGTATTTATAAGATTTAGGTGTAAGATTTAATTATCTACACTACTAATTATCACTACTAATTATGTCGAAAGTACTGCACTACTGCACTACTAATTATGTCGAAAGTTCTCAAAGCAAGTGTATGTGTGTGTGTCTGTGTATGTGTGTGTGTTAGTAGGTTAGGGGCAGAGTTGTAAGCCTAGCTGTAGCTAATCATTTCTTTCATTATGGCCCATCTGTCAGTGATGGAGTCTAAAGAGAGCTCACAGGCTTAAGACACTTCAGGACAGGCACCTTACACCCTCTCTCTCTCACACACACACACACACACACACACACACCCTACTTTCAGATGTAATTCAGAGATCTACAAGTGGCACCTTGAATCCAGATCCATTTGTTTGTGTGTTTGCACTTCAGTTCAGAGGTCTTTATCTCTCGCACCCTTTCCACAAATCCTCCCATTTGAATTTTTCTTTCTCTGTCCCGCTGAAAAGAACACACACACACACACACACACACACACACACACACACACACACACCATCAAGCAGCCCACAAATCCCAGAATACATGCTAAAGGCACAATGACTGAAAACTCTCTGATCCCCGGGTATGGCGGCGCTTACAAATTAGTACCAACTGAATTAAAGCCCTCTGCTGCTCTGTATGTGAGTATCTGGGGGTTGGGTTTACACTACAGGGGATTTACACTAGATGTGTCGCGTAAGCATTACAGCTGCATCATGGGAGTTTTTTGGAGCCTATGCAGGATTTACACACATAAATCAAAAGTGTATAACATGAAAACGTCCAGGAAGACGCATGCTGTGAAATATAGTGTTTTTCTTTCACCAAAACCATTTTGTATGATGGCTTGATGAGATGGATGAGTCTGCCAAAACACATCTACAAAACTATTAATGCAGTTCAGCTCTACTGTGGTCTGTTTGGATGCAGGCCTGGTTTTATTTGGTTTTCCTAAAATAAGAAACAGCCTACAGCAGCTACTGTTTAGTTGGATCACTTCTGGGTGTATAGTGGACACATAAAAGATGAAGCCTTTATGTCTTTATGCCTATTTACATTACATTACAGAACACCTGGAGCAGAGCAGGTTTGTTCCTCAGACCTTCTGATCAGTAACATAGAGCCTTAAATGTTCAGTGACTACTGCCCCTTTATAGGCTTTATCCACTTGCATATAGATGTTTCTGAAAATGTAGTCTCAATCCATCAGCATTTTTAAAAAATATTTCTATCTAAATAAAAACGCAAAAACAACATAGTTGGAATCTTGTTCATTAATCATAATCCTGGACAGGTTCATAGTTGGCCAAATGTTCTTAAAAAAAACCTGACTTATATGTGTGGCCTGAAGATGACATAGAACTCACACTTGGTCCAAAGATTTTATTCTGGCACCTCCAAATGAGGGTGTACTAATAAATTGATACAAAATTGTATTACAATCATGTCATCAAATTAGAAATTGCAGCCCACAATGCAACAATCTGGTCCACATCCATATGGAGTTCCAGCACATTCCTAACACATTGCTGATTCCTGCTCAAATACGTCTTATTTCCCATCCACAAAACACTGATTTTTTTTATTTCTCCACCTTCTTTCAGTGACATAATCTCATGTAAATCTCATTGTAAATGCTAATCTTAGCATCCGCTGCCAACTGGCAGCCCAGGCCACTAGGAAATATCATGGTGGACATCCAGGAATATACAGACCATGAAATTGATTGAAGAATCTCCATCAGCTCCACATCAATGGACTCGATCTCATTCTCGCCATGAGCCTGAGTGCTGAACATGGGGCGCCATTGCACTTATTTTTATTGATTTGTTTTAATCCATTTTTATTTCTTTGTCTTACAGAGGCCTTTTGAGAGACACACACTCCACAATCCTAACTGACTATTAGTAGCAATATATGAACTATTTAAAAAGCCTGTTTTTCTGCAGGATCAACTAGTAGTGCTCAACACCAAGCTCTCCAGCAAGCATAATGGACTCTCGAAAACATGAAATGCTGCTGTTGGTGTTTTTTACAATAATGTTTTTTATAATATGACATTTATACATGTTGGCACAGTGGGGAGTGCTGTCACCGTACAGAAAGAAAGGCCAGGAGTCAGGCCGTTCCTTTCTCTCAAGTGGATTCACTCAAGTGGATATTACTTTTGTTTGGGTTTAACTGAAAAATAGTATATAGTGCTATACAGTAGCAGTTAGCCAACGTTAGCTAATGTCAGAGTGGTCATGTCAGTACAGATGGTTATGTTTTATCTATACTAAAGCAAAGTTCGTGCTTCAATTTGCAGTCCTCTCATCTACTGCAACGTGTTACTATTAGCTATTGACTATTAGCATCATTAGCTGTTGGGGCAGAAAAGTAAGTGAAGGCTTTATTTCATGTGTTCTAACATCTGAGCTAACTCTAAATCTACTACTCTCATTGGTCAGTGTTGTGGCTTATCATGTTAAACTCTTCTTATTGTCATTGTTCTGTCCTGTTTGAAGGACATTTAGATAAAAGAAAGTCTTCTTGGCATTATCGTCTCCTTTATATCAGCGTATATACAGAACAGGCAGGCAGAGTAGAATGTGTCAGCATTATTCTCTAAAAAGGACCCTATAAACCCCCAATAAAGTTGGCAGAACTGTCCGTTTGCTCATAATTCTGCTTAAGTTGTTTTTAAACTGGACTTCTCACACTTTTAAAAAATAAGCAGTAAACTTAAAACTCTGAAGGTAGCTCAGCAATTAAGGCTCTGTGTTAGTGACCAAAGGGTTGCGAGCTGTAGAATCTCCTGGCAGAGACAACATGTACAAGTGCGAGGCAGCAGCTTGCCAGGCCTGGCCTCGGAACACTTTGTTTCGGAGCTTTTGCAGTGTTCTGTGCACTTTGTGTTGTTCTGCCTTCTAATTGCTTGACACCTACAACTATACTCATCAGTTACATTCCCTAACATGATGCAAAAGTGAGGCATCATCCTGTCAAAAACATTACATGAACCACAGAAATCTTGTAAAATCTTTGATAGAGTTGTAGGTTGTAGGTGCTGTTGATTTTTTCTTAGATAACTGTGAAGCAGTTATAAAAGCCCATTCCAAATGATATTGAACAGTACTGCAGTACATTTTATATTCTTTATATTACTAATTTCCCCCTATAGTTGTCTATCTATCTATCTATCTATCTATCTATCTATCTATCTATCTATCTATCTATCTATCTATTACACTTGTTTATAGGGCATGATAGACGGGCATGACGCTATCTGCTTCAACATTAGTATGTCATATAATCACAACATGTACGTAGGCTAAAACCACTGGGCTGTATTTTTTATTGTTCTGCATTCCAGACATGTCTAATATTAGGTTTTATTTGGTTTCTGCAGCAAAAGGCTGCTTATCCATTTCACTTCATTCTACACTTCACACATGGCTTTTGTCCTATTAAACATTTTGATAATTTGAGTGCAACTTAGTGTGTTAGTTAAATGCCCCAGCCTGTGACCAGAAGGATGGAAGATTAAATTAAATAACCTTAATACGTATTGCTTAACACTTAATGCCTAACATCTGGGCTTTAAACTTTGGTTACTGTATGTATCTCTCTTGTCATTTTGGATAAAATATAATCTGCCAGAGGAATAAGTGCAATAATACCTAACATATTAAGTGCAATAATACCTGATACCTTATGGTGGTCTTTCTTTGTTATTTTGTCTTACCAGAAAAGCTATCATCATGCCATTAGACATAAATACTATAGGTGTATATTAAATCTATACTAACATCTTCTTTATTTTGTAACTAAATTCAAATAAGTAAAGGAAATGACATTTTGGCAAACTTGAACATAAAATAAAATGTCAGTTAAATAAAATGTGCTGTTATCTATCATGTAGGTTTAAGAAAGTCAATACATACAGATCCCTTTATATACAGAAAGTAAGTAGCCATGGTATGAATAAGATAACGAATGTGAAGAGTTCTGTTATAAGAAGAAGGGTGATATGAGGCCAAAGGCAACACTAAGTGGACATTATCTCTTATATATTCATTGCTTTAACTTAACCCTGTTCGCATGTCTTTTTTTAATCTGTGAATATAATTCAAGTCCATATTTCATCCAGTATGCACTGCTGGGCTGGTAAAGCAGTAGGCCCCTGCAGTATGCAAGTCTGCAGTATGCATGCAATTCTCAAATGTAGTACCATTTTATTGACATCACATGAGCAAAATTACGTTGGTAATTCTAAAATGAGTCAAAATAAGTTAGTTGTTCTTCACAAAGCTACTCATAACATTACTTGAGGTTGTACATAATTATTAATTTATTAATTATTAAATAAGTATTTAAGTATTATTATTAAATAATGATTTATTATTTAATAAATACTTATTTATTTGTTCTAAACAAATTGTTCCCATTTTCTGGCATTTTTCTTCTTTAATTTCAGTTTCCCACAGCATATTAGTACATCAATATGTTTTGTTTTGAACATAATTATTGATATAAATATATATATAGAGAGAGAGACCATATATATATATATATAGATAGATAGATAGATAGATAGATAGATAGATAGATAGATAGACAGATTAGTTGTTTAAATGTATAACACTAAATATATAATAAACTTCTTATCACTACAGCTAGCTGGTTAGCTTATTGCTAATAAAAGATGCCAATGAAAGACCCAATCAGCCCCCATATTTGAAGCTGAAATGCACTGAGCTTAAAAATGAGCTCAGGCAACCCACTTCTAAGTGAACTTTAATGCAGCATTGTGTATGCATGTGTGTGTATCAGAGCTGCTTTGATCACTCTTCTGGGATTTGGGACAGAGCCATATGGACTGAAATCATAAATGCCTATACTGCATATTCTACGAAAATAATAATCGCAACTTGTGCACTTATTGTCTCTTACTTATACTTGCTCTCTCTCTCTCTCTCTCTCTCTCTCTCTCTCTTTCTCTCTATGTCTTAAGGGGACCAGGACAGTCTTTGATACCTCAATGATAAGACACTTCAAACTCTAGATAGCTGCTGTCCCAGCGAGAGGGGAAAAAATCCATTTGGCACTTTATCACGATGCACCCAAAGTCAATTACCAGACTGTTATTCTTTTCATTGGCAGAACGATATTTAATTTGAGCCTTAGAGCAGCGGCCAAAGGTGCAGTTCAGAGTTTATGGCCAGACCGGACAGATCTGGGCCCTCGTCCAAATTACATTTGGTGTCATTCACAACCAAGTAGTAACCTGCCAGTCGAGTGAGTCATGATACTTTATCTATGGGTCATCATCACAGTCATCATTTAACCAGTCAGAAAAGATTTGGAATGATTTAAAGAAGTCATGGTATGAAGACCGTACATCCTAACACCATGAATCTTGTATTTACATAATTAGAGTGTAGTGATGGAATATGGTTGATAAATGCTACATTGTTTAACTTTCCATAAGTGAAAGTAAAAATAAAATGGTTGACCACTGTGCTGGCACACAGAGGAATTTGATCTCCATATGTAACACATCTGTGCAGTTAAAGACAAACTACAGGGGAAGTGTGAAAACACTCACTATGGGGCAGTGAAGACACCTGCCCAGAGTAGGGGGCAGCCCCTATACATGGTGCCCAGGAAGCAGCAGGGTGTTAAGTGTCTTGTTCAAGGGCCGTCACATATTGTCAGTATGGGGGATCGAACCGGCAACCTTCCAGACACATGACTGTTTCCCTTACCTCAGGATACAGCTGTCCCAAAGTACAGTACGTACAATATACCTTTAAATATCATTATGAGTCTCGGATTAGAAGAACAATTGGCTCAAGGTTTCTGGCTGCTAAAAAGTCCACTTTCTTACACACAGAAAATAAGACTGGTATGACTCGTATTGTCTTGAGTCTGTGAAAGTAAACGAAATAAATGAGTGCCATTGCCTGGCCAGGTCGAGTTCATTACCGACTCCAGCTCTCCTAGATTACTTCTGCCATCATATGAGGGGGTGGGAGTCAAAGATGGATCACAATCCTCAACTTTTATGAAACTAGGACACAAGAAAAGTGTGTTTTTTTGTGGGCTTTACTATTGGGATAGAGAAAACTCTAGAAAAAGAAGAAGAAGAAGAGGAAGAAGAAGAAGAAATTAGTTGTTATACAGCTTCTTATAATTCAGAAAGTCAGCTATCAATCTACAAAATGACAAGTGTGATTCGACTGGTGGAGGTTTAAGGGCTGATCTGTTTAAGCAGATTGTAGATCTGAGGAGGTGAGGGAGCTAGCACTAAGGCACTGCTGCGTTAACCTCTTCAGGTAATGATGGGTTTAAGGCATGTAACGACCAGGAAAAAGCCACTGAAAATACCCTATCAACTTCTCTTTCTTTACTTTTAAATCCATTTATAGCAAAAATCAGTAGTAAATGTTGTAGTCAATTCTGAAGAAAACAGGCAGCCAATGGAGTGACACATGAGGACTAATATAATATCAGGTTTACTGTAAAGCACATTCAATTATATTCATGGGCAGTAATCATGTTTAATGTACACACTGATCTGCCACAACATTAAAAGAAAAAAAGAAAACAAGTGAACAGTCAGTTCTCAAAGTTTTTGCACTGGAAAGAGACGAAATGGGTGTAAGTGACTAAGTGACTTTGACTTTGGTCAAATTTTGATGGCTAGATGACTGGGTCAGAGTATCTTTAAAACAGCAGGTATTAGGGGGTGTTCCCACTATGGAGTGGTTAGTACTTACCAAAAGTGGTAAAAAAAAAAAAAAGCTGGTGGTCATGGGCACCTAAGGGTAACTGGTGTGAGGGGGGGGGGGGGGCTGGCCCTTCTGTTCCACTGAACTATCTCATGTGAAAATCTTGGTGTACCATACCAAAGATACCCTTCAGAGGTTTTGTAAGTCTATGCATCGATGGAATTGAGCTGTTTTGGTGGCTGTTTAGGCAGGCAATGGTAAAGTTATGGCTGACTGGTGTATATTATTTTGTACAATATTTACTAAGCTGTACATTGTCTGTTGCTACTTATTTATGATCTGACAATCCACTGACTGCTCAATCTTGAGCATAGTCCTATATCGATTAGGGACTGTTAGGACTATTCAGTCTTGTGCATACTCCTGTGTTCTTTATATAATGTCTAGTAAACACTATGTACTATATCTTTTACTTATTAATATCAGTTTTAGATCTTATCTTATCTTATCTTATCTTATCTTATCTTATCTTATCTTATCAGCTCCTTTGAGTATGTAAATTAAGTAATTATATTTAGCACTACTATTAGCCATCTTATGTGTGCAAGCTAGCGTCTTGCTTATGCTACATGCTATTGTCTTGCTGTGCTGCCTTTTCAGGCCAAAACGTTGCCACAGTAGAACAGTATCACACCTGTAACTGTGAAAATGCAGTTAAAGTAGTTTTTATGAGCTTTACATGTTCTGACAGCTTGAGACTACAGCTAGCAGTTTTTTTCCCCAATTTACGTGTTGAACGTGATGTTATTACAGCTTGCAAATTACCACTCAGAAGGCACTGGGAACGCAGCATAAATCACACCGGAGTGACTATCAGCCAGCTGTCAAATGGTATTTTGGGTAATTTAGAAACTGTTAACTAAAGTAAAAAATATAGATTGATGAAAAAACTGAAACCGAAATAAAAAGTTTCATTGCAAAATAAATCTTGGCTTGATCACATATTGATCACATATTAATTATAAAGATTAATAGGCAAGTCTATTGAGGATTATTTTCCCCTAATGTCAGTGCCAGCACTTTCCTTCAGCTCTGATACTCTCTGTTCCTTTCTGTCACTAAAAGATTTAAAACCCAAAAAGCCTAATTTTTAGAAATCCTCTACCGTTTCACACCACAGCTCAGTTTTCCTCTACTGCCTCTTTATCTCTTTAAGTGTTAGTGCTGAAAGGCAGGTGGACATCATGATCTCAGTAGGGAAGAAAAAAACTAACTTAGAGAAGTGAAAGGAAAGAAGATAGGATTCCGGATAATATTCACCTAATTTCTATGCAATAACTTTCATACCTACACATAACCCTATTTAATTGTTTAGAGAGAAAACCTAGAAGTTAGAAAATCAAGCTTCCCATTAACCAGTTTGTCATTCAGAGAAAACTGGCTATATCAAGAAACTCTGATTCAATCTTTTTTTCTGAAATTCATTCTCGTAGTGTTGGTAACTCCAGTCCAATCAACTGCCAAAGCAAGACATTTGTCACAGAAGAGCCTTCATTCAGAATACAAATGACTGTATTAACTTGTCAGAGTCAGACTGATGGGGGAAATACTGGATTAAATCACTTAAATTAGTTTGTCAGGACAGACTCGATATTGAAGAGGCTTGAAGAGGTTGATATCATTTATATAAAGTCTCTTTATATAAAGACTCTTCCTAAAATTTCTGTCACGCGCTTGGAGCTTATATATGAATGCAGTTTTGTACGGTGCATGGTAGTACTATCAAATTGAGCGTTATTTCATCAAAAAAAACATAATTATCACAATTAATCTAATTTATTTGCACTTATATATTGCATTAAATTATTTTAAATAAACACCAGTTAAGATGAATTATGTTCTGATTACTGGAGCAGCCCAATATTATGATCATGTCTACAAAATGTGATAAAGTATGCAGCCCTTACAACACTGATTAATTAAATATTTAGCTTTAGTTATTTATTTATTTTTAATAATGATGCATTTGGACACTAATCAGACACAACCTAGCAAATACATCTACTTTAATAGGATCACTTGTACACCTGGGAGCAGTACTACACATAAATCATACAGCTACAGGTCCACAGCTGTGCTTTACACCTGTTAACATAGGAAAAAGGTAAAAGACCAAGCAATGCTCTTCTGGTCTTCGACTGTCCAGAGTTTGGTAAGCCTCTGTCCAATCTGTCCAATTTTTTTGAGAATCTGTATTGACACTGGTAGTAGATGTGTGTTGTTGTTCAAAACTGATAAATTGTGTTTTAGAAATATACTAGGGTGGAACACACAGTGATAAAATATTAAGCATAACATGGGCCCCAACTAAGAAATATATTAATGCAACATGGCTGGATTATTGCAATTAAAGTAGTAAAAAAGTATTATTAAAGTAGTCAGTAAGTATATACTTCAGCCTATTTGTGATGCTTCAATGCTACATGGTTCTTATCAGCCAGAAATAAAATAACAGTAATATATACTTCTAAAAATATCTAGTTATTTTGTTGTTGTGTTTTAGGCTGAAAGTCAAAAAGTTGTAATGGCGAAAGCTCTTAATGTGTGAATGTTAGCACATGTTAGCAGTGTGACTGCAGCTAGAGTAACATACAGAGGTATTCAGAAAGAAATGTTTAACTTTTCTAATCTAAATCTTATAATCTCATTACCAGATTTGACAACATTTTGATGGGATTGTATTGTCTGTATTTTAATTGTTTTGCCAAGCTGTCATATGCCCTGGGTCTATATATA
>JAOVVF010000004.1:8844865-8858724 GCA_028565595.1 Duopalatinus emarginatus
ACATTTCACTTTAAAGCCTTATTCATTTACATAGATTAAAAATGCGATTAATCGCGATTAACTATATGAAATTCTGCAATTAATCGCGATTAAAGATAAAATCATTTGTCGTAAATAAATTGTAATAGAATTGTATCCATTATTTTCCATATTGTTATCCTGTTGTCTATATTGTTACACTGCCTCCATTATTATCCATATTATATATTTTAATGTATTATGTTCTTTTCATTTTTTACCCCAATACCATTTTACACCACCATGAAACTTCAATCGTCAAACAAACCTCAGATCACCATTTTTATGAGTTTATAGATTGATTCCCAGGACTGCACCTTAGACTGTGTAAAACAGCTTTCACACTTGACCGACCTCTGGATACAAATGACTTTGGGTCTGAAAAAGAAAGTGCAAAAATGTGAGAACTGTTTAACTTAACTTTTAACTTTAATTTATATATATATATATATATATATATATATATATATTCATGTTATTCCAGCCAGACAGATCTCAGGACCAGGACAGGGATGAGGTTATTACTACTAATAAGCATTTCCTCCAGCTTTTAGAATTAACACTGGCACCATTATTAAATTCTCAACTCTGTATAAAGCATTTAGCTGGCATCTTGCTGTGTGCATTCATTGAGTTTTCTCTGCCAGTGATGAGTGAAAAATACTTAAAATGTAAATGGATAGCTAGAGAAATAAATAAACTGTGAAAATGTAACAGATGCTTCTATGAATCTTCTGTGTGACAGACAGACAGAAAGACTCTGTTGCTGGTTTGTCATGTCCTTTCTTGGGACACTTTTGCTAGATAATGTATATTGGGAACACACCACAAGAGCTGCTGGATTGACGATGCACAGATGCAGAACACAATCTGGCCCTTGTTAAAGTCCCTCTTATCGTTACACTCACCCATTTTTCCTGCTTTCAAAGCATCATGTTTGAGAACCGATAGTTCACTTGCCTAAAGTATAATGTTACTCATTTGACCTTGTTTTTTGGTTTCTCATCATATGATTCTCTTTAGTCTACTGCTTCATCCATCAGGGTCCCGGTTTGTCAGGAACCCTCCTTGAGCGCAAGGCAGGAATTATGAGATTGTGCTACATCATTAACCATAATAACAGATACAGTTATTGCCATAAAGAAGATGTGGTATTGTAGTGCATCTTGTAGTTTTCTTTATTCATACCGCACTTTTAAAACTTGAGTCTTCTGGAGATCAAATCATTTTTTAGAAGTGTTTTTGACCATGAGATGGTTCACTCTGTCCTGAGGCCAAGTCAATAAGTGGAGGCTGACTAGTAGGCATAAGGAGCACATCAAGCAGAAAATTAAACAGCCGCCCATGGATTAAAGTTCTCCATCACCACGCCGCATTTCTCTTCAATTGATCTTCCGGAGGTCGTTTTCTTTTACGTCGATGTCGCTCTATTTCCAAAAGGAGTTTTTATAGGTGGGGTGGAGGAGAAGTAGGTGAAGAAGTCTGGCTAGAGATACGTTGTAATTTTTTTATTGCAAGCAAATCTTCACACAGCCTATAAAAATTTATTTGATTGTGTATTTCTGCTTGTACATTTCAACGGGGTTAGAATTTGTGAATCATAGTGACTGGAGTGTGTAGGGTGATTTCACACCTGTGAGTCCAAATCGGAAACAAAATCTGATTTGGTGGGATTGTTTTTCTTCCTGCACAATTAAACAAACCAGAACACACACACGTAACAAAAAGAGAAAAAGCTGAGGCTGTGTATGACTGAAACGTGTGCATAAAATTAATGCTAATTATTTGGTCAGAAATGTGCTCATTTAAACAAAAGTGAATAAAAAAAATCAGCCAAAGAAGTAACAAGTGTTTTATTTTCCAAGTCTAAATTCAGATCAATTCAGTTTTATTTATGTAGCGCTTTTAACAATGGACATTATCCCAAAGCAGCTTTACAGACATATTTAGATTATACATTCATATAAATTTTATCACTGATGAACAAGCCAGCAGTGGCAAGACAAAATCCATGACAAGAGGAAGAAACCTAGACAGGAACCAGATTCATAAGAAAACCCAAATCTTCACCTGCGTGACATGGATAGTGCAATTTAGAAATAATCCTCTGCTATAGAAAAAAGTTCAAATATATAACGTGTTCAGATTTTGTTTAAATTTGTCAACTGTTCTTTGATGGACATTGACTGACTGACTGACTGACTGAAGAGTACAACTGTTCAGCTGTAGTTATCTGGTGATGATTTCAGTCACAGTCCAAAGACAAATTGATGGTTTCTAGTCTGGTGATATTCAGACCATCCAGAACATGTTGCATTTCCAGATCAATTCAGCAATTGTCAGAAACTTATATTATTACACACGTTTCGTTCAACTGTGGTAAACCTGTGTAGTGTGAACACCATGTACTCCTACCACACCAAACAAGTGATTTATTCAGTTTGAGTTTGGAGTGTGAAACTCTGTCAGTCAAAGCTTTCGCTGTTCACACAGTGTTCACTTAAACTAATGACGGTAAGAGTAAACAAACCAAACCAAAAAAGGAAATTGAATCATGGAAGCTTTGTCGTTTTTCTTACTTTTCAGTTCAGCAGGTCTGTGTTCACACTGCTCAGGGTTTTTTTTATAATTGTACATATCCTAAATACACAGTATACTTGTATAGAACTGCTCACTCCTTTAGGAATCTCCTGCTATGTTTATGAGCAGTAATCTCAGTAATTTGCAGTGGTCATGTCCATGTTTTTTAAGAAAAAGAGACAAATGAGAGCATAACAAAAAAAAACACATTAAAAGGATCAGTAACGGTACACAGAGTATGTGTATTATATGAGTAAATAAAAGGCAAATAAAAGGCGTCCAAAATCACAAAAGCAAGACAGACAAACAAACATAAATAAATAAACTTGATTATAATAAGTGCTTAGTATTAGGTGACGTGGGATATCAGAACTTAGAGAAATAAAGGTGAGTGTCTGAAAATGAATTTCAATTTTATTTATATATGCAATAAAATACATGCATACACAAAAGAACATTTTCACAGCAAAGACAAAGAAATTGCCTATTATTAGCAATAAAAACAATACGTGTAGTAATCAGAAGTAGAAATGAATCTTGATTGTGCTGTTATTTTTAATAATATCATTCGAAGTGTAATGTGGGCCTTTATTCTGAGTGACAGATTTCCATTTCATTTGTAATTTTCTCCTTTATGAGCAGCCAAGAAATCTCATAGAATTATCAAGCTCATGTTACATTTATGAAAAATATGCAAATGTTTTTTTTTTTGGACGAGATAGATGTATTTGTACCATGTGTGTAATATGAGACGGGAGGATATTTCCATTTTAAATCCACCAACAATAGTTTAGTTTTCCCCTGTCAAGGGGAAAATCCCCACAAAAACAGGATAGTTTTAAAAGAAAAAAAAAAACACACAATCAGAAATCTTCCACTCCTTCATCCGTTTTCCTGAACCCATTAATGCAGTGAGGTTATTTTCTCCGCACTGGCTTATTGGAAATGCAAATGATGCGGGATGAATAAAGAATGCAAGTCTTATTAGCACCTGGCCGAGGCCCCCAGCCAGCGAACACCATTAGGAATGCGCAGAAGCATTCTGGGAAGAGTCAGCCGTCGACAGGGGGACTGAAGGACACTGTGTTTAAAAGTCAGCCAGCTTGCGTCGGCTTGGCTTGAGCAATCCAGAGACCTCAGCAGACACAATCTCAAACATTAAGCGTGCATGGTCCTGATGTGAATATCGCGCCAAGGCTGTGGTTTGAGATTACAGATATTATTGATTAGCTACTGTTTGCTGACTGTCTGAAGCATTCTTTCGGAAAGGCTTGGCAGCTTGTGTAACGTTATAAACAAAAGGCCGGCGTGTCCCGGGATTTGCACTCTTTACGCAAAGGCCTGAGAGGTTTTGAAAAGAGCTGTGATTAGAATTCATTTGAAGAAGTAGCGGCTGTTATGAAAAACCAAATAGGGATAATTTGGGACGGTGTTGTAACATGTTCATTTCTTACAATTATTTATAGCTATGCGACTAATTATCGGTCAGCTGTGTAGCAGTCCGGATGATTCACTCCTACATAAATCCGGCAAGAGACCATAGCATCTGTGACAGAATACGACAGATGTTGTGCTTGTGATTAGATAAAACTTTCCCATCTTAGGAAAAAACTACTAGTTCACCTGCCCGGAGCGGGGGGCAGCCCCAAACCACGGTGCCTGGGGAGAAGTTGGGGGAGTTGGGTGTCTTGCCCTGGGCGGGGATCGAACCCACAACCTTCCGGTCAAGAGACCGGTTCCCTAACCACTAGACCACGGCTGGCCCTAAATAGTCTGCTAAATAAATGTCTCAACATAGAAAAACTTTTACTATGTCAACAATATCAACAAAACGTCTTGTGTTTCAGTGTAAGTTGGTGTATATATACTGCCTGGCCAAAAAAAAACCCTACTCTGGCCCTTAGCATTGATTAAACCCTGTAGTCACTGAGAGATTGTTGCATCAACCTAAAGCAATGTCACAACATTTATTTCTATTCAAAGTTGCATTCATTTTTAGCTGAGCTCTTGTTACTGACTGGAGAGTCGAGCCACTACATAATGTCTTCTCCAGCACATCTCAAAGACTTTCAAAGTGTTAAGGTCAGGACTCTGTGGCAGCCAATTCAATGATTCATCATGCTTCCTCAATCACTTTTTCACTATTTGAGTCTGATTAATCTTGGCATTGTTGTCCTGGAATATACCTGCACCATCAGGGAAGAAAAATCCACTAATGTTATAACCTGCTTATTCAGTACATTCAGGTACTCAGCTGACTTCATTTTGTTGCCAGGTAACATTGCTGAGCCTCAACCTGACAAATTAAAGAAACCCCAGATCATAACACTGCCTCCAGAGTCTCCAAATCCAAACTGTGACTTTTTTTGACAGGCAATGTGGAAACAATGGTGTATTCGAGAGAATGCATTGACATAAACCAGTGAATGCAGCTGGAACTACTAGCAAAGCTGTATAGTTAGATAAACGGAAAAATAACTGTGAGTGGACATGCATGCATCGCCGTCTTTGCTTCATGATGGTTGGCTGCATGGATGAGTCAGGCGTTTACCGTACTCATGGTTCTCTATGGAAGTAGATAAACTGTCTGAGAAGATAAACTGATCCCATTGTCTTGTCAGCGGACACTCCACACCCCTGAGAGTGGAATTTAAGAAAAAAGCCAGCTCAAAAAAAATTTGGTTTAGGCCATGGCCATCTTATTTTTCCCACCAAATCTGAGTCAGTTTATGCCAGTTAGTTTTCTCTAGTGCAACTAAAATGGTTCGTCTAGAGTCTAGGGTGGATGTGAGCTATAGGACTAAAAATGTCAGGACACTTAAAAAAAAATTTCTATGACACATAATTTATAATAAAATTTAGGTTTGCTTACAAAACAGCCATGTTAATCTTCTGAATAAAAAGAAAGGAAGATGTAGCTGTTAAATTTGTTAAATTTTAACCTACTTGTTCGAAGCAAGACAGACAAGCAAATGATTCATTTAATGTTAACCTGCTGAACGTCTCCAGGCCAAATAAAGAGATAGATAGAATAGGGTTCAGTTGACACAGAAGGAAAGGTGATGATAAAATAAGACATAGAGATGTCTTTGCTATTAGCAAACCAGGTACTATGTGATGTAGGGCTGGGCGATATGAGTATCTCGATATGCCTAAAAGAAATGGTGATGTATGATACGATATGATATTACAAAAACCATAACAAAATATTTAATTTGTAACAGCAAAAAGAACATGTCCTTATTATCTATTATCTAACTGTAATTATCAAACTGTATGTTTAAGAAAAATTCGCTACACACCCTGCAGACATGTTGTAACTAAGTACTTGCATCTTGTAATAAGTTGCTTTAAACATAAATAAAACATCTGTAGGCCATACCTAACTAAAAAGACATAATTAACAAATAACAGAAATAAATAATAAATAAGAATACATAATTAAAACGTGAAATAAAATAACGTTTATATTGTATTAATTTACGTAAATAAAATGTTTCAGTTCCTCATTTAATTTAATATCAGCAGTTCTCCAGGTACATTACTGACATCATGATATGACATTAATAATAATAATAATATTAATAGCTGTATTGTTGACCTGTAACTTTCTGTTCCTCCTCCCTTTTGCCTCCTCAACACCCTTTGTTGATCCTGGAGCTTCACTCTCAGTTACAGAGGCGATCTCAAACTCAGCTACAGCTGGAACCTTATTCTTCTAAAATAAAAAAAAATCACAATACATAATTAAAATGTGATATAACATTTATATTATACTTTCTGAGGCAAATAGTGTTTCAACTCCTCATTTATTTTAATATCAGCAGTTCTCCAGATACATTACTGATGTTGTGATATAATATTAATACCTTTTTGTTGGACTGTACATTTTTCATCATTCTTTCTTCGCCTCATCAACAACCACATAATACACACACAGACATAATACACAACAATAATGTACAATAAATATCCAGAAAATTCACATTATTGACTTTTCTTCTCATTATTGTTATTCCTCTTATCATTCTCCATACAATACAGTAATAACTTACTCAGTGAGGTGTCTTTTGTCTTTGTATCATGGTGGAAGAGTCTCCTCAGCGCCCTGACGGTCTTAGAGCAGATCGTTTTTGTAATAGGAACATTAAGCTTAATTGTGTTCAGCATTTATCTCGATATCTCTCTCTCTCTCCACATCAGTGATTTACTTGCTCAGTTGTTTGCCATTGGATTTTAGTGCCTGTCGGTCCTTTACCTGAGAATTCCCCTGAAATAAGAGCAATAATATGTTTTAAAAAGCAGTAAATGAGCAGCATGTATGGATTGGAGGAGCTATTTTACATCCATATAATGAATATAATTAATATGTAGGTTTTGATATCGACATTGCATATTGGACGAGATTAATGCTGAAAGTGAGTGGAGTTTCCTATACACTAGAAAAAGAGGGATACCAGCTCACCCAGCTCTGATGTGACGGTATTGGTTTATTGGCTTCCACTGAACCCTTGATCAATGTTGTGCAAATATAAATACAAGTGAGTATAATTAAATAAACAATATCTACGTTGTAGTTGATGAAGCTTTCCACCAACTAATTCTGGACACTTAAGTAATTAATTACAGCTGATGTGAAAATGCTTAGATAGCATTAGCTCTCATTGCTCTGATGTTCATGCTCGGCTTCGTATTTGACTGACGTGTTTTGTGGGGGAAAAAAAACTGTCAATCAGCTCGACACTCTATTCCCCGAGCAGTTTTCTTGTAATGAAGCCGCGATCATTAGCGATTCACAGAGAAGAGAGAGACTGCGAGAGAACTGTGCATTTTGATTTTGCCCAGAAAACCGTCATGCAATCCCGCCAGAGTTCACATTTCACTCAGCACGAACAATGACCCTGATCCACAGAAGAAGACCTGAGGGAGCTCATAGGGCGCTCCGTTCTGGCTCTGTGGAGAACAGGACAAGGCCTCGCGTTATTATAATTGCTAGAGGAATGAAGATGGTGAGTCAGGGCATAGGTGAACAAAAAGGGGACAGGAAGTCATCCACAACTTTCAATCTCGCAAGACGGATTAATGAGTTTGACCTGAGGATCTGCAAGGTCAGGAAGACGTGAAGCGGCAGATTTAGCAAGCTAGCAAGGGAGCATTATTTCTTTCATTTACTGTAAAGGTAAATGCTAAAATTGTTAGTGTATGCTGTCAATTATAGTTCTTGGAAAGTAAAAATGACAAGACAAGACAAGATCGAAATCATCTGTTCAGACTTAAAATAAATCAATAATTGCACTTAGTGCATCTCTAAGCCTCCAGTTTTAGCTTAAAAGAAAAAAAAAAGACAGGTGAAGAATAACATCCTTCCAACTTTAAGTAGAATACAGCATTGCTTTTTGAAACCATTTTGTCTCTTAGTCTGAAAATGTTTAAGTTTTCAATCACGCTCTAATTCAGACCCTGTAAACAGACTGGTGTGAACTGAAATAAGCTGCTTAGCTGTATTCGTAATTACTGATTAGACCTGAAATAAAAGAGTATTCACATGAAATCTGGATACGAGTCTGCTCGTGTCTGTGTATATATTATGAGAGTCTGGAAAATTGAACTACACGCCACATAAAATATTAATGTGAATTTTGTGCATTTGGAGGCGAGTTGCAGTTTTTCTTGGCCTCATTAGTTGCTTTTGACCTGCGGCAGTGCAGTGTGAGCTTTTCTACGACTCCTGCGTGTGTGTGTGTGTGTGTTACGTTAGAGCTGTCAATATTTCTCCCAGAGCAGTAGTTTAGTCAGTGATCAGTGTGTCCGAGCATGCACTACGGACGGGGGAACAGTGTTGTTAATGTTGTTTCGGGAAGGGGTGGGACTTGGATAAGGGTAGGGTGCCTCCAGCTAGCATGTTTAACTTTAAAGCATGTTTTAACTTTGAATAGTCAACTAAATGCTATTTTAAGTGTTCAGATATCCCGTCATGGCCGAGTGTTTTAGGTACACTTGCTCAGTCTGTGTTTAAGACCTGTAGTTATGTTCCATTTTTACTTTAAGGGATACCTGGTCATTTACACACACTTTCCCCGGAACATAGAGAAACAGGGCCTGTTGCAAAACTGAGTTCTCTACAGCATTTTATGTCATCCTGTCAGGCTCCTGAGAGGACATATGTCTCAATTCTTAGATGCCTAAACATGCTGCCTACTAAGGTCCCTTATTTTTGCCGTTTATTTTGACAGAATATCGAGAGGTGTCCGTGTGCTGCCTCAGCCACGAAGGCAAGCCCAGCATTTAGTGCAGCACAGTTGCAGTTTGCAGTACTTGAAAGGTTAAACTAATATATGGAGGAACAATTCCAAACACATTTAGAATGACAAATTTATTAAGACTTGATACCACGCAACAAGGATAAAGCTAGCAAGTGGACATTATTTCTTTAAATTTTTGGTAAATAAAAGTTTTTAAAAAATTGTTCAATAAATAGTTTAATAAAATAAAAAATATTAAAATAGTGCATGGTGTCGATTATAGTTCTTGGAAAGTAAGAAAGCGTCAGTTATTTATGTACAGTTGGTAACAATTTAACAGGTTTTGGTACACGGAGGGAGTTGTTAGCTGGCATGCTAACGGGTTGTTTCGCCACAGCCCACTTGGTTTGAATGGCCTGAGGCTAACTCTCTTAGCTTAATAAGAAAGTCACTGTCTAACTTAGAAAGCTCCCTACTCTCTATTCCTGTCAGGTGCCTAGTTAGGCAGTGGGCAGCAAGGCAGCTCACTCGATTTTGAAAAAGACCCACAGAATTCATTTTACTAAAATGACTGAAATGGCTAGCACGCTGTCATTTGTCTGTATTCATTTTCAGAATTGGAAATACTTTCCTATATATTGGATATATTTTGAGACTATATAGATGAGCCATGGCTCAATGGTTAAGGCTCGGGGTTACTCATCAGCAGGTCAAAGGTTCAAGCTCTAGCACTGCCAGGCTGCCACCGTTGGGCCCTGGAGCTCTCTTTGTTCCAGGGTCACTGTATCATGGCAGGTCCTGTACCCCAATGACTCCAATGTCCTAACAAGCTGGGATATGGGAAGAAAAGATTTTAAGTGTGCTGCAGTATATATGTGACAAATAAAGGCTTGACCCACTTCATCATCGTCTTCTTCTTCTTCTTTAAAGCTGTGTCTTTAATACCATATTTTTCTTTTCTCTTTAGAGATGGGTACAGATCTGCCTGGGCCGGTAACCATGGCAGGTGCTGTTGTAGGTGCAGGGCAGGTGAGAATGGGGGGCAACATGCCAGGACGAGGGGGCAAGAGAAGATCAACAGGGTAAGTAACCTGTCTCTTACTTTTTAAACTTATTGACTGATTAGTCGTCTATAATTTGGAATCAGTGTGCTATACAAATATTATATCCTGATTATTTCTCTTCAAGCCAACTGACTGGCTCCCAAGTTTCTACTGTACAACCTTCATATAGTATTAATCAACCCTATTACATAATATTGCATTTATGTATAAGAACAGGTCCTGGGGTTGCTTACAAGTCTAATATCAAGTCACCTATTGACAATGCCTGTGGTCTGTATTGCCTCTGAGATCAATCCCATGGTCCTGGCAATAATTTTTCTGATGTGGTTCATGTAGCATTTTACAGTAAATCTACATTGCTACAGAACACAGCATAAAGCAATTTTGCACTTTATGTAACAGCCCTAACTGAATCAGAGTGAGGGGCTCCTGGTTGTTGAATCTCAGTAGCTGTACATCTCATCAGCACCAGCTAGAGCTAAACACTTCATTCCTTTAACCTGATAAGCAGTCTCAGTCATAGAGGTTTCTATCTACTGTCCAAGTTTCCCTTACTTTATGACAGCTAACAATCCAAAAGGATAAAGACTTGCATTACTTCTTTTAGCACATATATGAAGTTCATTTCCAAAGAATTGGAAATACTTTAAGAATATGTTACCATTTGTTGGGCAATAAAGCAAACTTGATGTGTAAAGGTAAAGTTGCCCTTGTAAGGGTATTCAACTTCAATAAAATATTGTTTTTATTTTAATTTACACTGGAACAGCAAACAGATATAGCACAAATCTAGATGCCTACTTGTAGGAATGACAATATGGTGATATACTCTTATGACAGGGCTAAGAGTGGTATCTTAATTGTGGCCAAGAGAGTGTGAGTTTTATATAGGTTTGCCTTTGCCTTTTTTTGCCAGCATCAGTGGGAAAATGTTTGACGTCCAAACCTATAATTAAGTATTAGGCATTGTACTTGTGGATAATTATATAAAGCAGAGGTCATCGACTGTGGTTTGGATGTGGAAGCATTTCAGTCGACTGAGCCAAAACCTGTAGCAGAGTGAATAAACATATGGAGAAAATAGCCCTTCAATTACTAATTCAATTACTGTAGTTTTCCAAACATAAGTGAGCTCAACTTCCATGGCAGATCCTCATTTTGTTGCTTATCGTAGATTTGCCTTGCCAATGCTCATCTGATTGATTCGTTTTCACTTGCTTGGTTTATTCCATATTTAGACTGTGATGCTTCTGGTTATGTTTGTGCCTGTGCCTTAGCATGTCCTTTGGTTTTTCATTAGATTTGTAAACAGTATACTCTGTATATGTGTATAGTAACTGGTAAAAAGGTGCAAATGCATTTCTGTTGGGCTGTAGGTTTTTGGAGAGGGAGCTTATGGAAGCTCTGTTTAGATCCAAAAAAACAGGGTCTTTGTTTATTATTTTGGCCTGTGTGTTTGTGTGTCATTTTTAAAAATGATCACAAGCATTTTTGTAATAGGTCATACCAGAGAGATGATGAGCTCAGAAAGTTTCAACTTTTAGAATTAAGTTTTCATTTTCGATTTGAAGTTTTTGTGACTAATGAAATTACTGAATTATGAATAAATATACAGTATTCTTGAGCTTTAATTAGTGCCATTACTTGAGTTATTACTTGTCATTGGTGAGACATTTCTGTTAAAGGTTGATTTACCAAAATGGCTTTCCAAAACTTTTTCAAACACACAAGTGTGTAACTTCAAGGACGCCTCTTAAATTATTCTGAGATAAAAAACGAATTGAACTGTCTTATATAGCCATAAACTAATTGAATATATAAAATTAATAAGCATTAACAGTAACTATTAACAAGTAACTGTTGTGACTATTCACTCATGTCAGCTGTTAACACCCAAAGCTGTTTCCAGTTGGTTTTAGTGCATGATTGCATGTTAAAGTTCACCATATTTGTAGTGGATTTCACATACAAAAAGGCAATGCATCCTGCAATGATTTTCTACTGTAATGATTCTGTCTGATTCTGACTTAGGATAATAGTACAAGCCGGGATACTGGATCAGTATTGGATTGGATGTGTCTTGTTTTCCATTCTCCTTCCTAAATACCACAGTCCCAGGGCCAGTTCCAAACTGGTGGCAAATCTTGAATGGCTCTTCTCCTTTGACAGCCAAAGATGAACTCTCGGCTAGGGAAAATTGGTTTCAAAGCAGCACCAGCACTAAGACATTATGCTTATGTCAGGGACTAATGGTGGGATTATCATGACCAAGAAGACCAATTAAAACTCGGTGACCGCTAGTAAACACTAGCATAACATCTAATCTGCCTAAACTAACCCTAGAATAGGGCATGAAATCGTAGCCTCTGTGGTCCATGTAATGAGATGATGATGTCCACCGTTGTTGCTGTTGTGCTTGGTGCTAGTGTTTATGGGAAAGCAGAGACTTATACAGATGTATTCAGTGACATAAGGACGTTGATCTATGGTGGTACTCTAGCCCATGGAAAAAGGAAATCGACTCTTAGGAGGTTCACATGTTGAGCCAACCCCAAACCAGCACTAGCACCAGCATAGAACAGGTAATTTGTTTGCTTTAGTGGGACAGGGGTAAAAGTGGGGTCCAGGGACCTCCAGGGGTAGGAGAGCCCCGAGATCCATGATTGATGTAGTTCCAGAGGTGGAAATCAGTTTATTATTTGTTATGCCACTAAAACACCTCTAATGTGATTGTTAATGGAAGCCCGAGTATGTTACTGCGAGGGTGTTGGTATTGGTGTCAGATGATATGTGGAGCTGTGATTTGCTGGTCCCAATTATACGTTGAATGATTATGGTGTGATATCTTTCATGGAAAAAAAAAAATCACTGCTTCCAGATGGTGGTTTGCACTTGATTTAATTGATTCGCCAGTGCACAGAGAATTACTCCTCTGTAGTTCAATAGTTCAGCAGTTCATAAGAAGCAAGCATCGTTCATGCCGACACTCACGACACACACTGCAAGAGGCTGAGATTGTTGTGTTGTTTTGCCATATGATGTTCAGAACGTCCTGTTCGAGATGAACAGTTGCTTTTATTTCTATTAATCATGTCAACTGTGAAAACACACTCGCATGCATGCCGTTTCCATGGATACACGACTTCCGCTGCCCACGTGCTGTCGTCATCGGCACTTTCCTCAGCGCAAATTTTATCAGCATGTCTATGGATCAGTGTAAATCAGGTAATGACTTGTGGCTGTGTTTTTTGGACAAATATCCTGGAAAGTTGCGGAGGAGCAGGAAACTGTCCACTATACACGCTGGCACTATACACTATAAACGTGGATGTAGAGCCAAATAAAACTTTAATAAACAAATTTATTTAAATGTTTAAAGATTTAATAACGCACTTTAGTATTTTCTACTTCCACTGAGTAACTCATTGTCCACTGTGTTTGACTTTGACTTCCATGTCCATGCAGTGAAACACACACTTACTGGAGAGATGGGCAACCCTATCCACTGTGCCTGGGGGGCAGTTAGGGGTTAGGTGCCCTGATCAAGGGCACTTTAGTCATGTCTTGTCAGTTCAGGAATTAAACCAGGGATCTGCCAGTCACAAGACCTTGTCTATCCCTATATCCCTACCTGTACCACTCTCTTTTCTGTATCATATACATGTTTATTTTTTATATTCTTTATCTTTACTTTAATTTTTATTTCACTAAAAGTTATATTCTCTTTTATTGTACTACATGCACCGTCTTCAGACCAGCCGCTTTCCATTTTACTGTACCTTTGTACCAGCTACAGACTGACTCTTTAAATGCGCCATCTACCAGTCATATATAAACAGACACATGACCTCTGCTTCTCTTGGCTCCAATGATAAAAGCCTGACTTGTGCCTGACTGTGTGTGTGTGTGTGTGTGTGTGTGTGTGTGTGTGTGTGTGTGTATGTATGTATGTATA
>JAOVVF010000004.1:8871320-8887343 GCA_028565595.1 Duopalatinus emarginatus
ATTTATTTGCCAGAATATTGCTGAGCCTGACCAATTAAAGCAACCCTGATTATGCCTCCAAATCCAGATTTGTTTCAGGCAGTGTATAATCATAAACATTTCACTTTTCTGGTCCTTTTCTTAGAAGGTTGTCACAGCTGCCACATGCCTTTTTATTTTTCAGGTTGTATGGTGGCTGGAGTTGAGCTTAGTAGTTCAACTCCCAGGTCATTTATCAGCTTGGAAACTTCCCTCAGACATTGCGGTAGACATAGCATCCTCTATCTAAGGAAGGCCTTGGATTGAGCAGTAAGGAGGATTTTAATTATGGGCATGAGCTTCAATGCTGCATGCTCTCGGTGTCGGAATCCACCATTTGAGCTCAGGTCATTCACATAAGTGAGTTTTAAGAGTATTAGTATAATGCTTAAATTGTGTAGTTTGATGGTAATGTGCTAATTTGACCCTGTCAGTTGATATTTGACATTTAACTGTGTTATTGAAATGTCCTGAACCTGTTTTGGTTGTAATTGTGGAATAGTCAACAACTTTTTTAAAGCTGTTGGTCAACTAGAAAAAATTATATTTATGCAACTCATACAGAACAGGTATTTATCCAACATACAGGCCTCTGAAGACACGTTGTATACTGTCATCTTTCACCATTCAAATACATTTTTGTAACATTCCCTCATACACTAAAAAATGGCCAAATATTTTACGAGATATTTATATGAAACCGATTGTGTAAACTTGTCATTTAGGATTAAAGCATCACAGTGGCCTGTGTGAGCTATTCCAGGACAGTTTACTCAAACTGGAAAGAATTGTGTAGCTGACATGGACGATGACTAATTTCATTTAAAACTGAGATTTGAGCTGGACAGTTACAGTTGTGTTCAAAATTATACAACCCCCACTGCAGTAACGTGTTTTAGCAAGTTTGACATTTATTTTTTATATTGTTCACAACCAGATCAAGTAAGGACTTGTATAATAGACAAATGTAACTTAAATTACAAGAATATTTTTTTTCTAAAATACCAACAAATGTCCTTTTTGTGATTTCCTCTTTGACAAAATAATTCAACCCCTTAGTCACGTACATCATTAGTATTTAGTACTTCTTTTGGCAGTAATAACATCCTTCAGACATGAAACATGGCTTGACACGAGTTTCTTACAGTGATCAACAAGTATTTTAGTCCATTCCTCATGGGCAAAGGCCTTCAGTTCATTGACATTCTTGGGCTTGCGTGCTACAACTGCTTTCTTCAAGTCTCACCAGAGACTTTCTGGAGGTATGCTTGGGATCGTTGTCCTGCTAGAAAGTCCAACGTCTACTAAGCTTCAGATTTGTCACTGACTGCATGACATTTCCACCCAAGATCTCCTGGTAGTGAACTGAATTCATGGTACCTTCCACACGGTGGAGATTCCCTGTACCTGAAGCAGCGAAACAGCCCCAGAGCATGACTGACCCACTGCCATGCTTCACAGTAGACAAAGTGATAGATTCTGTATAGGCCTCGTTCTTCCTCCTCCAGACATAGTGTTGAGCCACAGGCCCAATTGCAATTTTGTCTCATTGCTCCAGAGAACGGCGTCCACCTGGTTTTCAGCATACTGGAGTTGACTCTTCTTGTGCTTTGGAGTCAGCAGGGAGGTGTGCCTGGGATTCCTGGCACAGAGGCCCCATCTCGCAGTGTGTGCAAAACCTGAGTACCTCCCTCTGACAAGTCCTGTAGCAGTTTCTGAGCTGTCAGCCAGGGATATTTCTCCACCTTTCGTTTCAGGTACTGGACAGCAGTCACCAACAGCATCCTCTTTCTGAAATGTTTAATATATTTGCTACCTTTTTATATCCATATCCTTGCTTATGAAGAGAAATTGCCTCCTCTCTTGATTTTTTTGACCATTCTCTTGGACGTCACCATGTTGCAAAGACACAATTAACTGTCTAGGAGGAGTTGAGTATCTCAGTCCTTTTTAAATCTGCTTAATTGCTGCTCGTTATGGTCCTGTTCACATCTACAGGTCCTTTCAACGCCTGATTGAACCACCTGATTGAAACCTCTTTTCTCAAGAGTGGTAATCTTTAAGAGGTTGAATAATTTTGTCAATGAGGAAATCACAAAAAGGACATCACAAAAATGTTCTTGTAATTGAAGTTGCATTTGTCTATTATACAAGCCCTTATTTGATCTGATTGTGAACAAGATAAAAAATAAATGTCAAACTTGCTTAAACACATTACTGCAGTGGGGGTTGAATCATTTTGAGCACATTTTTTAATATGATACGTAAAGGCCATCTTTTTACATCCTCTCTGTTGTATGGTCGTATTGAATTATATTTGGTAGTGATTGTATTTGTCCAGGTTGTTTGTGTATATCTGTAGGATATCTGTCCCAGTGCATTGTGGTTAATGATCATTAATACACCAAGAGCTAGCTGTAACCTAGATTATCCCCATTCAGGTAATTTGATTGACCTCTGCTTGATTATAGTCTCTTGTGCGTTGATGAGGCTGCTGTTTCATGCGTCTCTTCTGAGGCAATACAATGTGTCTGTTTATGTGTAATCAGTGATCCGATGTATGAAAGACATGTTTAAAACAGCTAAGCTTCCTGAGTGATGGAGTTTAGAACTGTTTCTGTCTAATATTGTGATTAGGACTTGTGGAACTAGTTACAAAAAACATGTGTTTTAATAAAAGGAGTTGAGAAATAGGACACCATTTTCACCATGACTAACCAGCACCTGTTTGTGGACTGACAGACAGAGACAAGCTTTGAGAGAAGGAGACATTGAGAAAGAAAAATGCACAGTGCAAAAGGAAAGTGTATTTTAAATAATGTTACAATATGACAAAAACATGATAACAACGTTTATATTATGGTGCATAATACCTTATTCACCTGGTGGTCTGGGAAACCCCATCGCACGTCATCACTTGAGGTGAATTCTCAGAAACAACACAGCTTGTGTTCAGTAAATAAAGAGGCAGTTTAACTAACACGACTCCAAAAACGGGGTCACAGGATTAAGCGATTAAGTGTGTAGACGCAGACTTGTCGAGGCAGGAGTAGGACACGAATGCAGGTCATTTAATAACACGGTTCGATCAGGGCGAACAAATCTGAAAGACAATCCAAAAGTGATGTCAGGGGCAAGCACAAGGTCAGGCGATCAAAAAACCGGCTGAACTACGCAGAGCCAGAAGTCAAAGTCAAAAACAGAAATCTATGATGTATAAACTGAAACAAACAGCCTGGTGTGTAGCACTGTGGCGTCCAAATAGCTTGCAAAAAAACCATGGAAAACAAGCAATTGAAACAAGATAAGGCTTAACTAAATACGGATGAAGCAAATGAACATAATCAAAATCATAAAACAGGTGAAAAATAAACATAATTAGAATTGGGGGGCAGTGACTGCATCCGAAATGGCATGCTCCCATACTAGTTAGTATGCAAATTTAGTATGTGACACAATGTATTGCGTCCGAATACCTAGTTCGTATCAGGTAGTATGCGGAAGGTTCCTGGATGTCCTACTAGGTCAGAAGAGATTTGCTAGTATTCTCCCCCAGCACACTATCTGAGCCTGACATATCCCATAATGCACTGCAAGCGAACTTAAAAACCCATTTGATTTGTAAACCACACAGAGCGAGTTTATGATTATCCGTGTAGGCTGAGCTAGGGAACTTTTTTTTTTTTTAAATTACAAACGAAATTTAAAGTTAATTAAAAATTGAAGCTATAAATAAATGTGTGGGACTCAAGTGGTGTGACGTCTTGGGTAAGATGGCAGGTCAAGTATGTCCGAGGTGGTGTGCATACTACATGGTCGCATACTAGAAGTGTATACAGGTTTAGCGGTTAAGCGGTATGTACTCGCTCCAAGCTAGTAGGAGGTAGTATTCAAATATGCCGTTTCGGATTCAGCCAGAGATTGTGTGGGAACCGGAAAGTCAGATATGCATGTGGTCATCTAGTCTAGAAGCTGAGGATTCTGGGAAGTGGAGTTCGGAAGTGGAGACTCTTGGCTAACTCTGTGTTTTTAATGGTTATATTTATTGTTTTTATTATAAACAACAATATATTATAATGTTAACAGATGCTTATTTCTACACTTTTTCACTTTTAGCAGTAACTTTTTAGCAGTGGACTGGACACTGCTGTACCCTGTGAATAATATAATACAGGTGGAAGTAGTAGTATTTATGTAGTCTGAAGCAGGTGAAGAGCTTTCTCAGGTGGCTACACATTTAAGATGCTAAAATTAAAGTAACATGAAATCTTTATGCTATGAGTTAGTAACAGTTCAGTTAGACGATTCGGTAGACCTATAGAACTATAATAATACCAGTGATACTGATGATCCTGGCAGAATACTTTGATGAGATCGATGGTGTACTCTCTCTCCGCTGTCAGTCAGAGATGATCAAACTCTCAGGGCTGAGGGCTGATTCCTCTTTTCCTTCACGTGTGTTCTGCTGCCATGTGAAAGAACAACAGCAGCACCTTGAAAAGAGGTGACGGCTGACTTCACATGCCAGAGGAAGCATGTGTCAGTCTTTCACTCTCTCCGGTTGGTAGCTGACACATTATAGGTGAGAGCCGGCTAGTGGACGAGAGCTGACGGACAGGGGAAATGCCATTGAATCCGAAAATATTTTGACATTATGCATCACAATTTCATTACATTATCCAGCCGGAGCACACTTGTAAGAAAAGGAACTGTGTGTGTAGTGTCAGCCTTTACCAAGAGAGCCGCCTGGATTCACTCAGTCACTGTCATCTGCACTTTTTGCACATTACACACGGTTTGAATCACTTCAGCGATAAATATTGAGATTAATTTCCGGCTATAAAACTATCTTTAAAACGATCCGTCATCACTTCCAGACAGAGCGGTAAATTTTGCAAACATCCCAGCTGAAGTGTGTTATATTAGATGATGGACATTGAGGAATTTCTTTTCATGTCTAGGGGAACAAAAATTAATTCTGCTCGCCTCCATCTTTCTGATGTTCTTCTAGCCGGGCCAGCTAAAATATTGAAAAGCTCCTGATGAGCTTTTGATAAGCTCATATTTTTCAGTGATAAAGCAAGCAGCTAAGAGATTTTTCTCTCTTTCCTCTCTGCTACTAATGTGCCTTTTAGAGGTGAACTGTTATGTATTGGGCTTGCATGCATAATTGAATTGAGCAATCTGCTGGTTAACACTTGATTTTGTCTTGAGTGAGAAATGATGGCAGAGCGTTCGGTGGAGACTCGGCCGTCATCAATCAGGCCAACCGTCAGCACCTGATGATGTAACACACACCTCATGTTCGTTCCTGGGTATGTCTGTTCCAGGCTGAGCACGGCACAGGAAACCTGATTACAACACTGCAATGTCTTCAGTGCTTAAAATTTAATTAGTTGAAAAAAAAAAAAAAACACATTTCAATGACGTGTCATTTTTAATCCAATTTTATTGTGCAATTGTTTTGTTAAATAATGATATAATTAAGTAACTCAATAACTGCACAAGAATCAGACTTAAAAAGTTTATATTTGTTTTATATTTAATTTGATTTATGCCCTTTTTTCCCTTATTTATACGTACAGTTATTTAAATAATTGCATAATAATAATTATATTTGAAAATGATTGTTTTTGCAAAATGGAGGCAGAATGTGTGTGTGTGTGTGTGTGTGTGTGTCTGTGTGAGTGAGTGAGTGAGTGAGTGAGTGAGTGAGTGAGTGAGTGAGTGAGTGAATGTGTGTGTGCACTGTCTCACAGTGGACTGATGTCCTGTCCAGGGTTTGTTCCTGCCTTGCATCCTGTGTTTCCAGGATTGGCTCCAGATCCAGGCTCAGGCAGTTACTGAAAATGAATTGCTTAAAAAAATAAAGTGAGAAAACCACCCAGTATTCGAGATAACAGATCCGTGTTCACAAAGTAGGCATAATATGTATTAGGCCAAATCTAGAGATCTAACAGTCATGGGTCAAATACAAGAGTACAAGAGAGAAAAACAAGGCACAGGAATGTACGATAACACTGAACCAGAAAATAGACTAAATAATCAAAGGCCAAAACAGCACAAGTAAATATGATCAAGCAATAAGCTAGTGACAGGTCGTGGGGTAGAGACAGGTCCGAAACAAACATGAATGCATGGTGTTTTTCACCATAGGAACTGTAATGCAGCTGATACTCATACCAGCAACACACACAATACAGTGTCCGTGTCAGTATTACGCTGAGAACGATCCACCATCCAGGACATATCTACTCACTGGTAGTTCTGTGGTGGTTCCTGTGTGTTCCTGAATGTAGAAGCCAACAGTAATGTGTCATTTGCAAATGAGTTGACTCTTTGACTCAGCATGTATAGATTACAGTTGGCGTTTTTTAAAAGGATATTCCATTTATCTGGATAAGTGGATGTGAATCTTCTTTGAGACAGCAGGGAAAATATCAGTAATGTAGGTATGCTTATTTCATTTTTGCTGATTCTGCATATATTTTATAAAACGCAGCACAAAACAATGATGTTTTGTTAATTCAAAGATAACATTTCTTCCGGCTACAATTGGGCAAAGATTGACATTCATTGATGTTGTCCCTTAATGCTGAGCTGAGCCGCATGTCTGCTCAATGTCTCAAATCCTGTCTACCTGTGAAGAGAACTTAGGCTCAGCTTTAAAAATAACTCATTTGGCTCCTAAATTGCTTTTTTTTATTAAAGCCAGACAAAGTTTACATTGTTTATGGTCATGTTTTCGACTGACTATAATATATAAAATTGTTTCATGAAGGCTTACTCAACCTTCTACTTAACCAAAGGCCTTTGCTAATAATGAACTGCATAGTTAACAACCTATTTATAACTGCTACTGAAAAAATATATATATATATATAAACTAATAATAATTAGCATTTATACTTTGAGATTTCTTTGAAATATAAAGTGCATTACAAATAAAATCAAATCTATTGTTGTAATTATATTATTATTTTTCTTGTGCTTTGTTGTTATTGCTAAGGTTCTAGTCAAAGAGTAATACCACACCTTTCCCAAAGTAATTTCAATTATAAGCTTTATTATTTCTCACAAGTCAGTCTGATGTTGCGTTCACCAAATATTAGTTTGTTGATGAAAAGAAATATTTTGCACATTACTCGTTTTGCCCTGGAAGGTCCCCGTTATGCTCTGCTGTATTTCCCACCACTTTATCTGCTCGACACATGTAGAAGATGAGCGCTGCCTAAATATTTACCCTGGCTGTCTTTAATGCCATGGGATGTTAGCTGTTTGTTGCCTTGTACCTTTCTCAGGGAAATAGAGATTAGCTTGTTCGTTGAAACAGCGCGGCAAAGCCAAAAGGAGGTAACGTAGGGTACGTTTAAGTCATGACCTGCTTATCCGTTTGCACCAAACATGACCTCTGGCACATGAACCTGCACAAGTAGGTGTGGTTATTAGAGGAGATGCTTTCTTTACTTAGATTGGAAGGGTTTTGTCTCTCTTCTCTGAACAGTTTGTGTTTTGCTTGGGCTTTTTCCTCCATGCCATGGTCTGGGCCAATCTGGCACCCATTTCCTTACCCTTTGAGATGAAATTGTGCCGAATAAATGATCAGAGCCCATGACTAGAGGAGCTGAACCGGTCACGGGTCACAGGAGGTCACACATTTCAGCTGTGGTTTTTGCTCTCTTTCTCATTCCTCTCTGTATTTTCCCCTTCTATCCCTGCCAGGATCTTCACTCCAAAGTAAACTTCACCTGCTGTGCCTCTTTGCTGGGAACTGTGGAAGCTGTTTGGACCCACATTGCACCATAAAAACAACAAACGGCCACGTTAAACACTAGAGCCGCTTAGTCATTTCATTCTAAACAGACGTGGGTCACAAATGACGTTCAGACAAACTTACCGTAACCACCATTGTTATGTTTTTTTTTAAGCGTGTGAATCAGAAAAGTTGTAAATGATTAAAAGCCTTTATTATATATCCGAGGCTGTATTGTTAGCACAATAGCAGTTTGTTTACACTCATTCATTTTGAGACCTCTTGAAAGCTATATTCTGCTGCTGCTCCTTTTTACGATATTTATCTCTTGTCTCTGTTCTCCTTGTGTAATCTGGATGGAGGTTTTCTCTAGAGCATCCTGCGACAAGCTTATTTTACGAAAAGCTCATATTTTCATGCTATCTGAACTCCATAGCAGGTTCCCATCTGGCTGTTGTCAAGTAAGTTTCCACAGAATCGCAGTTAAGAGGTCAGAGCTTTTGGACAGGTTACATGCGGCGTGTCTGAAATTCTGGGCACCAGGTTTTGTGGAAAATTCCCTTTAAGCTGTGAGTGGTTTAGCAGTGTTGGGCTGAAAATGTGGCAGGATCACGGCCTGAAATGCTGTAAAATGCACTGTAAGCCCCTCTTCCGCTCCTCTGTTTTGGGTTGTAGACCATTTAGTGCCTGCACACACACTTCACTGTATTTTGCGACAGAGTAGTTATAATTAAGATCACTTAATGCATATATGTTTCCCAGTTCCCGTTTGTGTATTTTGTTATTTTTGTTTACAGTGTCTCTGGAGCTCATTCTGGAAACACTGGGCCAACTGTAAAGACAATCCAATTATGAGCCATAAGTCATTGAATATCATTTTAAATTTAGATTACTTACTGCTTCCAAGACACAAACCTCCCACTGTACTGTTGTAAAAATATTAGTAGAGGGAACTCAATTCAGTTCAGTTTTTTAGTTTGTATAACACTTTTAACAACGAACATAAAAGCAGTCCCAACGCAACTTTACAGAGATGTAGTCCGGTTTCTACATTTATATAAACTTTATCCTTGATGAGCAAGCTGGAGATGACAGTGGCATGGAAAAAGTCACTCAGATGACAAGAGGAAAAAACCTTGAGAGGAAGCAGACAAAAAAAAGTGAACCTATACTCGTTTGTTTGATACAGAAATTGTGATTATAAGTAATCTATTGCTATATAAAAAAGTGCTAGTGTATAACCTGTAAATTTATTATAGTTGTAACATGAGGTCTGGTGTTTGTCAGTTGTTCAATGATGGATACTTGAGTGATGGAGAGTAAAACTGTTCAGTTTTCCTCCAATGACAGTTAATGTCAGTCACAGTCCACAGCAAAATTCATGAATTCTAGCCTGTCCAAGGCTGTACGGGTTTAGCCTCAACAAAAAAAGCTGAATGATGTCAGTTCAGATACAAATTATGTTTGTATCTCTGATTGTGAATGTGATTTAAATATTGTCGAATAAGGTGTTTTCTTACTACTTTATTTTATAGTTCAGTATTTTCTTTAAATATGACCCCTGGCCAATATCTTGTGACTTCCAACTGCAGAAACTCTTGGTTACTTTTATTTTAACACAATCTCAAAAGGACATAAAACTATTCATTTACACATTAATGTGCTTTTTCTAATATATATTACAGAGAGTTTCTATAGTAACAATTCACACATTGGCTTGTAATTGACATTTAATGCAGATGTTCCACATAAACGTGTAAAAAGAAGTGTGTAATCATTGAGGTTTTCTGTGAAGAGAAATTTATGCAGCTTTTTGAAAAAGAGTCTTCAGTGTCAGAGCGTCTTGACAGTCAGTGGTAAAGAGGTGACAACTTCTGAAATGCCTTTAGGCCCGAGGGCTTTACAGTTTCTCAGTAACATGGCAATATTATGTCTTATTAACTTCTAGAGAGAAAAAAAAAAGGCTGGTGGGAAAATAGGTTTATAGCCATTATAATGTAGCTGTTATAACGTAATTAACGTAAACTTAATGCAAGTTGATGCGACTATAATTGGATGAAATGCACAGTGTGACAAGAACACATCCTGCTGATTTCATTGTATATTAGACTAGGAATAATATTCCTGTACAGCAGTGATGCAGACATTGTGTAAAAATAACCTGAAATTAAACAGAGTTTGCTGGAAATTGCTCCTTTTTTATTTCTTTATTTACATCTGTTTTTTTTTTTATGGGGGAACGCAAATAGCTGAGGCACTTTCAGAAAATTTGGCGTCATCAGTTCAATGTGGAAAGACTGTCGGGGGTAAGATGTGCTCTGGAGGATTTGTAACAGCTGTCAGCTGTTTGTTTTTTTAATAACTTCTCTTTTTTTACCAGGTTTTCTATCATTTGTTTATGGAAATGGCTTTAGGCTTAGATCATAAATGCTCATCTATCCTGCAGCTATGCAGCTTTGTTACTGAAAAATAAAAGCACATGAATCACCGACTGCTGTGTTCGACCGCCAGACATGTTTGCTTTGGTTCTCAGTGACGTCGCTCTATTAGCTGTACTGAAAGGAAAATTTTATTTTATTTTAGTGCAAAGCCTCCAGTAAAGAACTCCAAAATAGAAGATGTTTCAGACAGTACTCTGATAACAGAGACATTATTCTGTTATAGTACTTCCTGCTTGTTTCATTGTGTGTGTGTGTGTGTGTGTGTGTGTGTATGTGTATGTGTGTTGCAGGCCGGATCCTGGACCTGAAGACAGGGACAGTAAAGAAGGAGGGACAGCAGTCCTCAATGAGGATGTGTATGGGCTCCAGACGCTCCTTTATCTGCAGAATGAGGTATAAAGGTCAAAGCTTTCAGAACCACTTTTATAAGAACTTTGATACCTACTTTCACAGGCACTTTAGGATCCACTTTTTTAAGGAACGTTTATAGGAGGCACCGACCGAGTTGAATCTCAGTCATGGATTTCATGGTTTCCAACTCGTACGCACAGTATTGGCTAATCCAGGGGGTTTTTAGGCTTTTTAAGGAAACCATTTAGCTGCAAAATAAATGATATAGACCCCTCAGTACAAATTTATAGTGCTGTCCATATGTTATTACTTTTTTTGTTCTTGCAATTCAGCCACACCACATTGGATTATAAATTATAAAATTGATTATAAAAAGGTTTGATATAAGTGTAAACTTTGAGCTTTAATTCAAGGGGGTTAACAAACTATTTCCTTGAATTGAACAACATATAATAAAACATTACATTTACATTTACGGCATTTGGCAGACGCTCTTATCCAGAGCGACTTACAAGGTTACTGGTATCACAGGAAGGCCAATGTAGTGTTAGGGGTCTTGCTCAAGGACCCTTATTTGTGTAGCACAGACTGGCTGCCCAGACCGGGAATCGAACCAAGGTCTCTCACATGGGAGCCAATGATGTTACCTCTGTACCACACCAACCATACATTATAATATTATATAATAATAACAATATGTTGCCTTAAATTTTGGGAATTACAGCCTTTCATTTAGCATAGTCCCTCCATTTTTGCGGGCTCAAAAGTAATTGTAAAATTGACTGATTAACTCGTTAGCAGGTGATTAATATTACGTCTTATTAACTTCTAGAGAGGGAAAAAAAAGAAAGGCTGGTTGGAAAATAGGTTTATAGCCATTATAATGTAGCTATTATAATGTAATTAACATAAACTAAATGCAAGTTCATGCAACCATAATTGGATGAAATGCACAGTGTGACAAGAACACATCCTGCTGATTTCATTGAATACAGCAGTGATGCAGACATTGTGTAAAAATGACCTGAAATTAAAAGTTTGCTGGAAATTGCTCCTTTTTTATGCATATTGATAAGAAATGTTAGTAGTTGAAAAGGTTTACAGATGTACAAATATATTGTATAATAAAAACCATATTTTGAAAGCAGTGAAGTTTTTAAAACTTTGATGCTGACTAATTTCTGAGCTCTCAAACTGATAGATCCAGTGTTGTAGCTGATCTGCCATACGATTTAACATGTTGTGCATGTGAGATGACATGCTTTTCTGCTCATCTCAGTTGTAAAGAGTGGTTATTTAAGACATCCTGTCAGTTAAAACCAGTCTGACCATTCTCCTTGGATTCCTCTCATTAGGCTTTTCTACCTAAAGGCAAGAGATTTTTGTGCAGCAGATAAATAACTCAAACAATCAAGTCTGGCACCAACAATCATGTCACGGTTACAGAGGTCACTGAGGTCATTTTGAGGTGAACATTAAGCCTGGTGTTATACTTTTCAGGCCTGCTTCACAATGGTCTGTGGGAGTTGGCATAATGGAAATATTGTCATCATAGGACGTTCACACATCCTTGTACCCATTCTTTTTTTACCAGGCTTGACATCTTGGAGTGAGCATGTTAGCCTTGATCTTGTGGGTTGGTAGTTGTTTTATGATCAGGCAAGATTGCATTTGGGTGCGAATTGTCAAGCGACCAAATTAGCCCCTTTGTATCACGAGTAATGAAAAAAAAAATATGGCCCCAAATTTGACACAGTTTGATTTTTAGACTGTTTTCAGGAATAATGGCAGATTACATGCTCCACAGGCATAAACTGACTGAAGGGAAATTTTATGTTTTCTTTAAACCTTGTTTGAACCTTCATGTTGTCCAAAAATGTGTTCAACCAAACCAGTTTTACACATATCTTAGCCATGACCTAGCAGTGTCTTAATGTTTATCCTCCAAAATATGTCCCAAAACAATACTGTTTTTCACAAATGATAGACAACCTCAAGAAAATTCCTGCACTCCCACAAAATAATGAAGAGCTATTTTCTGATTGCTAGACTAATGACTAGCCTTCTGTTCTTGTCTACAAAGACACGTTGTTTGGAGCGTGTTTGAAATCGAGCATCGTCTCTGTTTGCCTTGCCTACGTGTTTTTACATACTCCAGTGTGAAATAACAACAGTCAGGGACGTCATCCAGGAATGTTCATGTGTTTCAGATTTTCTATTTGTGTCCCCGTTTTGAAATTGGAACAGTGTGTCGCGGTTGTGATGGTATGCGGCACTAATGAAAAGCATACGTCCATAACAGCATTCCTCCTTGTGCCTGTAGACTGCAGAGCTGTAAAGAACACAAGAGTGATTATCTATTGCTGAGTCCTACTGCATTTAGGCATCATGACTAGACTTCAGGGAAAGAGATAAGATCTGTTTGTTCTAGGTTTATGCCCTAGGACATCTGAATAACTTGTTTGGCTCGGGTGATGTGGGGAAACAGTTACGTTACCTTGATGAGAGCGACCTTTTTGGATGGGAAATTCCATCAGTGTGGTTTGAATTATTCCTGACCAAGATTTGTTCACAGCCTAAGAAATATTCTCAATTCTTTAGGGACGGCATTCTGATGATTGAGACCTTAGCACAGTCAAGTGACATAAGTGTGAATTAGTTTTAACAGAATGTCCCAGGACTGCTTTCTCACATTGCATTCATTGCATTGCATTGAAAGATTCCTAAATGGGTGTCCTAATTTGTTATTTGCTAGAGTAGAGCCTATTTGGATAGCTTAAAGGGAAATTTACGCTTTCTTTTCACTTACCTCAGATGTATTCGATCAGCCAAGTAAATGTTTAGTGTCTGTTTGTGCTTTATTTTAGCACCGGAGCAATAAGTCTAATATAACACGTGGGCTTGTTGCGCTGTCACAGTTTCATTTTTACTCACAGCATTTGATTAGATGTTTACCTCACCACTGACAGTACCAATTTCTGTCTAAGTATAGATATCATGCCTTTCCTCTCACACTATCATTGAGCTAATAATGTTATGTATAAGTCTCTTGGAAGGGTGGCACTGTGGTGCAGTGGGTAGTGCTGTTGCCTCACAGCATCAAGAGCCTGGGTTTGAGTCCCCCTGGTGGGCAGCCAAGGTCCTTTCTGTGTTTCCATGTTGTCTCCATGTCTGTGTTGGTTTCCTCCCACAGTCCAAAGTCATGCAGTTTTGGAGTCTGAGATACTAAATTGCCCCTAGGGGTGTATGTGTGTGTGAATGTGTCTTTCTGCGTGTCTCGCCTGCGACGGACTGGTGAACTGTTTAGGGTGATTCCCTGCTTTTCACTCAATACGTGCTGGGATAGACTCTATCACCCCCCATAACCCAGTACACGGATAGGTGGCTTAGATACTCTCTATATAGCTTGCTTGCAAGTCATCTTTGGCTAACAGCATCGGTTTGATAGTAAGTGGAGCATAAACATCAGCATTACAATTAGCCTTTCTTACACTTTTTAGGAGGTGGCAAAGTATATATTTATCCTTCAGAAGTATATTGACATGCCAACAGGGATAGGAACTAGACTAGTAATCATATAGGACCCCCTGGAGCCCAGCAAAGTGCAGCAACTTAATGTGGCAACGATTCCACAAGTAGACATCAGCCGTCTGGGGGGATGTTGAGCTGTGCTGTCTTGATAACCACCCATAGCTCAGTGTAGGCCTGGGCAATTAATAAAAAAATAACCGAAACCATGTCGGTTATTTCAGTTTTTTAAAATTTATTTTAATCTTTTCCCCGCAGTGCGTGTTCATATACTGTCCCTTTAAGAATACACTGCCACGTGTGAAGTCACATGACTCGGCACCTTCTAGTCTTCACCAAGTGAGCGTCATGGAGGTGAACTTGAATATGGAACCGAGTGCACAGCGAGAAATGCGAGTTATTTTCTACCTTTAACGTGACATTATTAAAAATAATATTTGTTTAAGGAGATAAAGGTATTTTCCAAAAGGTATTCACAAATTTTGTTCGCAATTGCATATCCTATATGTTTCATTAGAAAATATCTCTCTTTAGCACAATATGTGTTAGTAAACTAGGAACAAAAAAAATAATCGTTCATTAATCGCAATCGGTGAAAAATGTTCAATTAATCGTGATACTGATTTGAAGTCATATCGCCCAGCCCTAGCTCGATGGTATCCACTACATTCCATAAATCTTCAATTAAGCTCATGTCAAGTAAATGTGCAGGCCACACTGTTTGTCAGAACTCCAAGAATGCTTCTTGAATCAGGACTGGACTACTTGAGCCTGGTGGCATTAATGGTGCTGGAATACCCCATCACTGTGGGGGTACATGCAGTACATGAAATGCGAATGGTTACCAAGCAGATGCATTAAGCAAACTAGTGCTGCACTGACCTGTGGGATATATCTGTGGGGCCTCCTGCATTCACTTTGTATGTAATTTCCACCCTGAGTCACTCGTCTGTTGGCAATTCTAGCCAGATGTCCATAAGTACCCATGAGTGGCCATTGTGCTGTCCAGTGCAGGTGATGATGCTCTCTGCGGATCAAGTAATGTTGAATACCAGTATAGACTTGACCTGTGATAGACTGGCATCCCAACTAGGGTGATAGTATTCCTGAGGTGGACTCCAGATCCACTCAGACTCGCGTTTAGTGAAAATAAGGGAATGTACGTAAGCAGCTGAGGGATAAAAGGTCTTGTTCAAGAACCCAGTAGTGCTAACTTAGTAGTAGTAATAGGATTTGAACTTGAGACACTGGTGCTATAAATATCCATCCATACATCCGTAGGCTATAATCAGTTTGTGTGTTTGTGGTGTGTGATAAATAGCGCTGCCATGCTAGCAGGTTGTCTTCCTAGGGTACATTTATGGAATTTATTTCCACATTTCTTTGGTTTCGAATGTCTTTGTTTACTCTTGTTTTTGAGTCGATAGTCTCTTTCCCATGGGTTCCATCTTACTCTGGTCCGTTAGTTGTTTGCTGTTTTTACTCATGTTTTATAGCGTCTTTATCTTCCACATTCTCTCAAAAGCTCTGTGTTTTGTCCTGATAATAATAATAATAATAAAACATAAAGTTATATCTATAACTAAAGTTTATCTTTTCGTGTTATGATTTCAGGTGTGGCAGTGCTCCTCTGGATCACATCTCTCTCAACCGTCTGTCGAGCATGAGGAAGAGATACAGGCAAGAATGCATAACAGACAATCTGTCATTGCTTTTCTTCTACTTTGCATAGCTGTATCAAGTTACAGTACAGTTCTTATAATCGTTACTTTACGCAGTGAATATGAGTGAACACTCTGCAGTCTAGGTCACAGCATAGCACACAAAAATGAAATGAAAGTGAACTATTTTGCTGTACTGTGTTTGCACACAGAAGGAATGTGACCTCCGCGTTTAACCCATCTGTGCAGTGAAACACACACACCAGTGAAC
>JAOVVF010000004.1:8899034-8911086 GCA_028565595.1 Duopalatinus emarginatus
AAAACATTCTAGGTCTGTCAAATTATGAGGGCATTTCCTGAACACAGCCAAAGTCAGCTCGCCCTTACAGATTTTTTCATTGTCAGGGTCATTGTCGAGCTGGGGTTGCTCTGGGTGTCTTTGTCACTTCTTGTAATATTTTCCGCTACGCTCTTGGAGAGATTTTTGCTTGACCATCACTTCTTGGGAGAGTAGCAGTGGAGCTGAGCAAATGGTTCCACATGAGGGTACAGTAGTGGAGGCTAAACTAAATGGTTTTCCATAACTCTATTTCTGAGGTCTGTAGGAATGTCCTTTGATCAAGGCATGGCACACTTCCATGAACCTGTGTGGTGAAGTCCAGACTTTGATAGTAAAGACCCATGTTTAAGTTCCTGAAACATATGAAAGCCTGCAGAACTAGTGCCTGATTGCCATCCGCTCCGTTGAACTTCAATTACCCCTTAAAATGACTCATATTCCTGGATTTTCACATACTTTTCCGACAAAGTATTTAATGTTGGATCATTTTGCCCACTAAATAAATGGAAGTACTCTGATAGTTTTCTGTCATTTATTTAATTGGGTTCTCTTTATCTGGATCTGACGATATGAAAGTTCAGAAATATGAAGCACAAATCCTAGATTCCTGGGGTCACATGGTCCAGTGAGTATGTGCATTAGTGCATATGTGCATGTCTATAGGATTAGACTAATGGATGAACATGAAGGATTTTCATCTGGTCCTTTCATCTTGCTTTATCTGTACATCTTTTATCTTCTGCTTCTTTCTCTGAATCAGCCAGGGATGATTAAAGCCAGAAATGCGACTGGCAAAAATATTTCTCAGACTCAGTCATATGGATTTACTCTCATAGGGTAGTGTTTGTGATGGCTTTTGATAAATATCAACTAGCTATGCAAAAAATGAACATGTTGAATTTTTTATTTTTTTATTATTCATAGGAAAGGAATGACATAGTTATTGAAATATTCATGTTTTATGTGTAATGTGACAAAATGTCCATAAACAGCATGGGATGTTCAAGATTACCCAATAAATAACAAATTCTGCAGTCAGTGCTATTGGGGTCTCCTCCCATTTTAGAGAAAATGTCGTATATAGCATCACTGTGTCTGAGGCAATGTGGTATGAAGCAAAGATAAAGTTGAAAGATCATCTCATTTAGCCTGTGATTTGGACTTGACCTTGACCTTGCTTTGTTTAGCTTAGTTAATTAGCTAACATTAAACTAAAGTGAAATCTCGAAGCTGATGGTGGAAGTATGTTTGTTTATTTTGTATAACAGTAGGTCTGGTGGTATTCCAGCAGCAAATTAAAAATGTATTCCCCAAAGCAAATCATATAAAAATGATTTGGAAAAAGTTTGTTGGAAAAAGTGAGGTCCTCATTGAATATGATGTTGCACTTCTTGCCTTATTAACATCAAAAGTATGAAGTAAAAGAGAGGCTGGTGTATTTACAGCTGTTCTATAACACTAAATGTCAGTATTAATGATTTAAAAATATGATCTGCTATAGTTTAATGATGACGCATTGTAATAATTGGCAAATTACTGATGTACAAGAGGAATAAAAGATATTGGGAAATGCTGTTATCTTTGGTGTGGTAACAGTCAATGTGTTATGCTTTTCTTCCTCTGTCACTACAGGCAATGGTGCCTTAGTAGTTAAGGCTCTGGGTTGATGATTAGAAGCTCAGGCGGTTTAAGCCCCACCACTAAATAGGTGCCACTGTTGGGTCATTGAGAAAGGCCTTTAACCCTCCCTGCTCCAGAGGCACTGTGTCCTAACTGACCCTGCACTCTGACCCCAACTTTGTAACAAGCTGGGATATGCGAAAGATTAATTTTACTCTGCTGTAATGTAGACCAGTTTAATACTTGGTAGATACCCCACGAGACTTCTGCAAGCCTTCGGACCTACACCATACTTATACAGAACGTTCCACAATTCTGTTGTATTTTGAGATGAAGCATTTCTGTGTTTCACAGCACATTGCATGAAATCCATGTCGTGTTCGATTGAGATCTGATGACTCAGGTGGGAATGGTAAAACCCCTCTGATCTCTGATGAGTGTACCATAATTTGACGTCTCCAGATGTGTGTGGCAGTGCATTGTACGACTGGAAGAGAACAAACTTATCAGAATGAATGTATTAATTGTATATGTGATATAAAGGCTTCTTTTGGTTGGTGTGTTTTGTTAGCTACATTTGGATTAGCGTACAGCCCTGTGATTATAGAAATATAATGATTATTGTGTTTCGTTTGTTAGTTAATTTACTTGTAGATGACAAACTATAACTGTATTTTAATGTTGTTTTAATATTGCCAGGTTTAATCATGGGAATATTGGCTAATAGTTACATTTGTTATATTAATGTTGCCTTATTGATGTTATAAACCAATTTCTTTGGGTGTGAAATGTGTTACCTGTAGGACTGTCAGTTAAAAGTTAATCACCAAATAATGGCTGTTAATAATCTCCTGAAAATGCATGTTTATTAAGTTCATATTGGCCTATTAAAATATAAATTCTTTTAGCTACCAGGTCCATGAAAAAGTATGGTTACATTTTTATGGTTTTTATTTTTCTCTTTTCATCACTAGGCTAAATTATGGGAAATGTATTCTGCTACATTAGATGCAGAAGTCCTGAGACCTTGATGATGTTGCATTTTTGACCTGTTCGAGGCCTGTTGGTTGTTGTTAACAGTCAAATAATAGCTTTTGTTTTGTTGTGCTGGAATCCCATTTATTTAAATATAATATTAATGATAGTAATTAAAGGAAATTAAATGTTCAGCACATTTAGTATGTTGGCTGTTACAGAGGCTTTATGAAATGAAAATAAATTTCTTTCTTTTCAGGTGACCAGCTCTCCAGTCTCCATGGACATGAATGGGCTCGCTGTGCCGACAGAGTTTCTGTCTCGTCACAACTCGGATGGCATCATCACCTTTGTGGATCCCCGCTGCATTAACGTGATTGGCTACCAGCCGCAGGTGCGTTTATTTCGTTACTCAGCAAAGTTAGGCTTAGCATGTAATCAGTCTGGAAAAAAATTTATAGCTCTGAGGAGTTGAAAATGAAAAATCTGAGACAAGGTTTTGACTTTGTCTGGAATCTGAAGCTAATAAGTTAATGAACTGCAGATGAACTGACTCTGACTATATCAAAGCCTCTCTCTTAATTTCAAATACTGTTCTGATCCCTCAGGCTGTAGATCTGCCCCAGTCTTTAAGATAATTACCCTATTCACATACTAATATTACCATTATATATAGACTTTAATATTTCACTGAGGATAAGGTATATCATCCTTCACGTATAAAGGACTGAGCTAAAATTCTGTGTCTCATAGGATTTGTTTTCAAGTGTCTGGAAAAAAAACATTTAAAAAGTCCTTTTTAGTTCTTAAATAATACATTGCCTGGTGTTCTTCAAACAAATCATTAGAAAAAGTTAAAAAGCTAATGGAGCCATACCTGAGTTAATCCAGATTCTGCAAATATTCACACTGAGGACATCCTTGATTTTGTTTGTCCCATCCCTTTATTTGCTAAACGGCTGTAATAAGCGATTGTCATATACTTCCTCTGTCAGCACACAACCTGAAAAATAGTTCAGGAATAGTTCAGGTCATTGCATCCACAATCAATGCAACTGAACAGCAGGTATAAAGTAATTTTTTATTAAAATAGAACATTTTATTATTAAAACATTGGCTTATTGTATTAAAACGTTTAGAAATGTTTTCTCAAATGTGACTGCTTATTATAAACCTAGTATTAGATGCTGATAAATGGTTGAAAATGTACCTAAGAACAGCTGTTACAATAAACACACTTTATTGTAAATAGACTGTTTGATTTTTTTACTATACAATTTTAGACGGGTCATGATTTATATTCTCACTACCACTTTTGAGCCTGGTTTTTCCCAAAGATTGGTCATTGCTACTGTTGCCGTTGATTAGCTCATTAGGCATATTAATCTAATCTGGGTTTTTATAAAGGTGCTTTGCGATATTTGCACTATACACTCATCAGTCATACCATTAAAATCACAAAATCGCTGACAGGCATAAAATTGATTATCTCATTAAAATGGCACCTGTCAAAGCGTTGGATGTTTTAGGCAGCAAGTGAACAGTCATTTCTCAATGCTGTGTTGAAAGCTAGACAAATCAGCAAGCACGAGAATCTGAGTGACTTTGACAAGGCCTTAATTGTGAAGACTAGATAAGTCAGAGCAACTCCAAAGCAGCAGGTCTTGTGGGGTGTTTCCAGTATACAGTGGTTAGTATCTACAAAAAGTGGTCCAAGGAAGGACAACTGGTGAACCAACAACTGGGACACAAGGCTAGTCTGACTGGTCCACGATAGGATCTGCTGCTTACATCTTGGTTCCAGATACTACAACACATCTTCAAAGGTCTTGTGGGATTCATACCTTGACAGGTCCGAGCTGTTTTTGTGGCTGTTTAGGCAGGTGGTTTTAATGTTATAGTTGATCGGTGTAGAAGTAAAATTAATGTAAATTGAAAGTGAGGGGAATTGCTGCAATCAGTGTTAGAATTACCAAAATAATTTAGGAATGAGGTCAGATTTCTGTCTGGAGATTTCCAGCAGCATTCACTCTCTGGGGGTCTCTTTGGGGTCAGAACCTGCTACGATTATCAAGAACAATGATTTGATGCAAATACTCGAGTTACGTATTGTATACTCCCCTCCTTTCATGTTACATAATTCCTGCCAATATTTCTTTACCACCGACTAACTACACACCTACTAAGATTTTCTTTTTAACTTTGTGGATCCTGGCAAGTCAGAGCCTCAATATAGTCAGCAATTTGGTCTTTTAGAAAAGAGCTGTTTAAGAATAGGAATGTAACCTTCATATATGCTGTAATATCTTATGATGTGGTGGCTTAGCAGTTACTGATAAGAAGATCAGGGGTTCAGAACAAGGCTTTAACACTCTCTGCTCCAGGGATGCTGTATATGTAATGTATATGTGACAAATAAAGTCAGCTTCTTCCTGAGCTCATAAATTGTTCTGAATATTGGAAAGTTATTTGTTCATCTGACTTTGTTTCAGGACCTGCTTGGGAAAGACATTCTGGAGTTTTGTCATCCTGAGGATCAGAGTCACTTAAGGGAGAGCTTCCAACAGGTACAACAGCTGCTTTTTCTAATGCTGCGTAACTTTATTTGCATCCCGTGCATGTCCATAGGTTCTACTAAGTTAGCAGGTAAGTGCATTATTGTAAACAATGCAGTTAGTAACAATATTTAATTTCATTTCAATGTAAAAATTATGGATAAGCCTTTCCTGATATGATTGCGTTCCGTTTGTCTGCCGTCCGTTATTCAGTGTCTCTGGGTTTGCTTTTGAGTCTGGTTCCTCTCAAAGTTTCTTTTTCTCGTGACTACTCAGGAAGTTTCTCTTTGCTCCTGCTGCCTCTGGCTTGTGAGGGTTGTCAGCCAGTGCAGTGGTAATTACATTTTATTTGTATAGTGCTGTTAGCTATAGAAGTGTTCACAAAGCAGCTTTACAGAAATCCAAATGGAGTTTCGCAATTAAGACAGCTATTCCCTACAACCACTGGCTACAGTGACCACACAGTTTATTAGACTTTGCTCAGATATTTTCCTGTTAATCATATTCATTATTAGAAGAACATGAAGTGTATTATCTACTGTTAAGTAACGATACTGAATTTGCAACACTAGCGTATTTCCTATGTAGCCTAATAGGTGAATGTTATATTAGGTGTGACTTTATGTAATTTGTATTATATTAGATGGGAATCCTAAAGAGGCTATGCAAAGATAGCTAGCCCCCCTCCAGCCATTATCCAAACCACACTGCACTAGACCTCTATTACTACCTCTCCCACAGGTTGGGGCCTAATGAGAGAGTGGACCAGTGTTACTTTTTCAGGCTGGGCCTTGCGTTCCCTGAGGAGCCCAGCCCCGAGGCCTAGCTCCATGGTGGGTCCTGGTAACCCTTTACTGGGCAAGGGATGCTGAATACGTAGCTGAATTTTGAAGATACATATAAGATACAATAAGTTTTCTCTGCAGGGTGTCTGGGCTCTCCCTTAGACATAAGGTGAGGAGGAAGATGGGAGTAGAGCCACTGCTCCTCCAGGTCAAGAGGAGGCTGTTGAGGTGGTTTAGGCATTTGGTTAAAACGCCTTTCAGACGCCTGCCTGGTGAGGTGTTCCGGGCATGTCCAACTGGGAGAAGTCTCCAGGGAAGAACCAGGACATGCTGTGGAGATTGCTCTCATGGCTGGCCTGGGAACACCTCGGCATCCTCCCAAAAGAATTAAAAGCGGTGGATAGGAAGAGGGAGGTCTGGCCTTCTTTGCTTGGGCTGCCGCCCCCATTACCAGGACCTTGGAAAAGCAGGAGACGGTTGATGGATGGTTCAGCAAAGTTCTATGACAGTGTAGTTCTTTGTAAACTTGCAATTAGATAACATGGTACTGAAAAATTATGTTAAGATGAACAATTATCATACTGCGAGTCATAGCTTATGACCTCTACCCTCAGGTTGTAGTGTGACTCAGCAGAGCTTGTGCATCTCTGCTATGAAACATCCGTCTGATTTGAATCATGTTCAAACACCTTCAAAGCGAGAGTCACTGTGTGATCTCATATCGCTCGTCTGGAGTGTATCAGCTCTGGTGGGTTTGGATTTGTCGCATTTGTCTATTTGATGTTTTAAGGAACATGACAGACCCAGAGAGTGCAGACACGAGCGGTTTCTGCTCTCAGAGGCTGATCCATATGCAGCTCAGGGATATTACAGCTCAGGGGAAGCCCAACGTGGCATGACTGGGGAGGGGTTGTGGGGGGTTGGTTGTTGGGGAGGTAACCGTGATTAAAGATATGGGGTCTCTTTATATGTCCTTCATTAGCTTTATACAATTCTTTCTCTGTCTCACTGTGTAGTCACTAATTAAACCACTGTGGTTTCTCACATACTCCTCTTGACCTGTCTGTTGTCTCCCTCTTTTAACTGTCTCTGACTCCATCTTTTGGCTTTTCTTGTTCTGTGTTGCTTTGTGGGGCTTTCTTAGTGATCCCAGCTCCTAAGCTCTATGTTCCATTAGATCTCCGTTCTCTACTGGGGTGATTTTCTCTGGAACTTTACAGGAAATCCTGTCCGCTAGTTAGCTTCATGATAAAAATATGTTTTATTTGCAGACACAATTGGGCAGCAGAGGAACAGCATACTTTACAGTGCTACACAGTTTTTGCAGACGTCTCCTAGTCTGCAGGTGTGAAATAGGACAAAAAAAGAATTGTTCTGCTTAAGTTTTACCCTTACTTCAGTGGATAGTCTCAGCTATGTACTGTATGTACGTACCTCAGAACTGCTGCTGCAATCATTAACACAAGAGTCCAATTCTTAATTTGCTCATGTGGAACACGTCAATACACTTAGTACTGTTTAACCAAAACTTCCAAATCTAGTAATGTGAATTCTAACCTGGATTATAAAAGTTCCCACTAACAAGATATAAAGCAAGACTAGATTTCCCATGTTGGTGTACAGTTCCAAGCTTCGTCTTCGCCTCAATCTGAATATAAATTAGGATTTTCTCAATTTTATGTTAATTAGCTATAGCTCAGTGAAGCAACAAATCACATTGATTGACTTCCTGAGGCTGATCACATGGTGCAAGCTTTTTCAGGTTCTTCACTTTTACATTGATTATCATTAGCAGGATTGGCTTGGATTTTTGTGGACGGTTATAAAGATAATTTTGCCACTATTAACAGTTCATAGGCCAGTAAAAGTCATAAGGCTAAAAGTCGTCAGTTTTGCTTTAAAAAAAATGCCATGAAAACGTTGATATTCTGCTACTAAGTCTGTGTAAATTTACACATATAAAGATGAAACAGTGTAAAGCTCGACTTGATTGACTTAAGTAATAAGTAATATAATTTGCATCAATACTGCACTTTTATATGAAATATGTGGACTTTATTTGCATATTCTAATTAAAATGAAAACTTGGTTAAATATTTGGGTAGCTTCAATATTTCAATGAATATTATATCTTATTCATTTTCTCTTTTTATTTAAGGAGTATATTGCATGTTTCAAGCTGTTTAAATTTAAATTTATTACATCCTGAAATCCCAGCGATAACTAACTTGCGTTTTAGGCATTATTGGGGAGAATGTTGACAGATCAATAATGGTTGACCCTCATTTGTAGTTCAACACTGGGAATTTGCTCCTTGATTGATGAGCACTTCACTATTGCTGCTTGTAATTGCACTGGAAAAAAAAAAACAGCTGAAGTTTTTTTTTTTTTTTTTTTTTTTTTTTTTGCGCCAGGCCATTAATCAGTTTCTCTGCACTTGCTTTTCCACTATCATTTATGCATTTATTTATTACTTCTCATTTACAATAAAAAAGCAACGTGTTTGATAGTGAATTCTCAGTCGAATATAGCATATAGTCAAACATTTTGTTTCTATTTCTCACTGTTTTTGATAAAGACCTCAATGACCGACATCCTAAACGTCACATGATAACGGTTTGAAAACGTTGTTTGTACAGCAACCACATTCTTACACTCACCACCCTTCACAATCATGTCTGTCGGGTTCAGAGCTTTAGTACAAGTTCCCACCTATAATTTGACAGGAATTTTTACATAAGTTGGCACTTAAAAGCGTATCAGAAGCCATGACAGAGGAGATTATGTGTTTTTCTTGGCACCAAGTTACAAAATCTCTCATAATCAGTTCTGAGTACTTGGACAGAGCTGAAGTTGGAGACTCCTGAAAGTTGTGTGCTTCTTACAACTAATTTCAGATACAGAAAGAGAACTGAGCGGCCGTTATTGCTTGTCCCAACAGTGTCAAACGCTTCCTGTTTGTGTCCTGTTTTACTGCTGGCTTCCCTCGTTTTCTGGCTTTCCACTTTGTGGATTTCTTTGGCTGTTAAAGCCAGGTTTGTGAGCCTGATTTTGTTTTTTGTAGACAAAACATTCACAAGTACATGGATTATTTGGTCATTAATTGAGATTGGTGTTCTTAAAACACCTAATGTAAGATAGTGTAATGTAAGTTAGTTTCATTGCAACCAAAGACAGCCAGTGATCAAAAATTAAGTGTGGAGACATTGTTTTCAGGTTGTCCATGCGCTTGTTCATCGCGTTCAGTAATATATTATTACTAGGCTACGTGCTCAACACTTTGTATAGTGAGATGCAAAGCTAACGCAGGCTAATACACAGAAAATAATATCCTTTTACATTTTATAAGAATATAAGCTTTCCACATTGCCCTCTTTAACCCAGCCACAAATGACTTCAGAGTCATCTTCTTCTTAAAGCATTTCTCCAGGTGTAACATTGCTACTATTATACCAAGGGCTTGTTTCTGTTTATGCTATCTCGTTTTCTGCACAAGCTTGAATTGCACTGACTAATGACTTAAGCAGGACATAGTGATTTTCTTTAATCTGATGAAGTGTGACAGGTAATAATCTTAAAAGACTGCTGAAATCACACAGTGTAGTACAGGCTTAATCTCACAATGATGATGAGAATAATAATGAGGGACTTGTACAAAATGGGATTCGAGGTATTACCGTTGGAGCTCGAGCAGTAGTGGTGAGGACTTGAAAGGAGTTTTAATGGGTGAGAACTGCGGAAAAACTAGGACGCAAACAGGACGTAAGTATTTGTGAGAAATGGAAAGGCTGTGGTCCATTGATCAGTGATGAAAAGCCTTTAAATGGCCATTTAAATAGATGTTTTTGATGGGGACATCTGATAGAAAATTTCCTCCCCTGAGGTTTTTTGCAGTGTTTATATACAAAATTGAAAAATGGCCCGGTGAGTTTATTTATAAATGTAGGTCAAGCTCAAGTACAAAAACGAACAATTTCTGCAGCAAACAAACTTTTAATGTAGGTTCCAGTCCGTAGCCTGTGCATTTATATTTGTTTGTGTGAATAATGTTTCTGAATCAGACTGCAACTGATGAAGTGAACCACAAATGTTAAATGAATTTGGCAGAAGCGTGAGTGCATTTTTGCTGCTTAATCAGTTATGAAATTGAGATGCTTGTTGTTCTTGTTTTCTTGTTGCACAGGCAAGTTGTTGCTGACACTGCAAACACAGACTTCTTGATAAATGACTTGTGATGGGTTTAGGACAAGGATAAAGGTTTTGCAGATGTTTGCAGATATATACTGACTTTTTTTTGCACACATCTTAATTTTGGTGAGAGTTGGGGTTAGTGGTACAGAGCCTGAGCAGTTAATGCCTTTCTCAGGCCAATTGTTATAGCCACATAAACCTTATTATGGTCAAAATACCTTTTTTCTTTTGCTTACTGTTTCCTGAGGGTCAGTGGCATTTTGCTCACTTCACATATTTATTTAAGTATATTTCCTTATATGTTATTTGTCATTCATGTTAATGTTTTTCATTCTTTCAGTTATTTATAATCGTGGTACAATCAGTAGACTCGTGACTTCCGAGCATTTCCCAATCAGTAGGCTTCCTAATTCACTTCTTGTGCAATATTTTGAACAAAATTTGACAAAAAATGTTAACATTTTTTATAATTAATCATGTAAAGCAATGTGCATTTTTGTCTATATACAACAAATTAAATTTTTATGTTTATATAAAGTATATAAATGTATTATAAAGTTTTATATTGTAAAAATATACTCCAGGTTCATCGTTATTTAATAAATGCATTTTAAAAGTGTTTTTTTTTTTTATGAAAAATTTTCAAATAGTTGCAAGCAGTGATGACCAGCCAAACACAACACCACAATTAAAAGAGTTTTTTTATTATTATTATTATTATTATTATTATTTTTATTATTACTAAGCCTCCCATGGATAAATTAGCAACACTTTTAATGTTCTTTACACACTTGAGCAAACAGGGTAGCAGTCCTTGAACAAATGTGTCTCAAAGTGTATGTCATGACGCAGACATCTCTAGACTGACTCTCATACTATAGTTCATTAATTTGATTGTCCTGTTACTCATTAGTCTGGTAAACCAACCCAAAAATCTGTATAAAGGTATACAAATTGATCCATATCCTCATGGATACACTGTCCAACATATCAAAAATTCACAATATAAAATCAAGACATCAGTGACCTAATGTACACCAAATTTGAAATAAATCAGATGTACTATCCAGGATATACAAGATTGGTGAAAAAGCCACTCCTTCTGTTGACAGATGGTGGCGCTATACCAGAGGGTCACTCTGCATGTGAATATCATCAATAACTATGATTACTAATAACTTGTGACGTTTAAGGTGTATCAGGCAATACACAGTGAATCTTGACATAAGATACAGCAAATCTGACATAAATCTAATAAACCGTCAAGGAAGGTGGTATGAAAATATAATACGTGTCAAAATGCACAGGATTCAGAATAAGCCACCAGCTCTAAGGCATGGCTGATGCAATGTACTTCATATTTGTTTCTCTTGGGGAAGCCTCATGCCTACCAAATCCAGTGTGTGTAAGTGAAAGTATATGCCAGGCAAAAGGCTGGGTGACATGAGGAGGCACTACAGAGTCCCCAGGGTTTTAACTCTCACAAGCACAGATGTACCAAAATGTGTGGAATGTGTACCATTGTGTACCAAATTTCATGTGATTTTGCCCATGGCAACCTCCCCAAAATGGCCAATAATAATAATAATAACAATAATAACAATCCTTATCCTTTCAGAAGCAATCAGACCTTCCCCTTTTATGCTCTTATGTGTCTGACCACGGAAAATAACCTCATAGCAGCACCTGAAGTATCATTTTAACTGGAAATCATCAGCAGATCATTCTGATGTTTGATGCTTGACTGAAGCTCTTGAAGTGTATCAGCCTGCGTTCATGCCTTGTGCTACTGCCACATTTACATTTTTACGGCATTTGGCAGATGCCTTTATCCAGAGCGACTTACAAAAGTGCTTAAATTCTTGGAGTATCTGAAACTAGTAAGGGTAAATCAGGATTCAAGAA
>JAOVVF010000004.1:8917355-8935114 GCA_028565595.1 Duopalatinus emarginatus
TTTTGATATAATCTACTAACAACCAACACAAAGCAATATAAGCGGTGTTAGCACTTGTATAGAAGTTTATGGACACATGTCCAGCAGCCTTACATGTGTTTCATGAACATCCCATTTCAGTTCACTGATATAGTGACCTCTATTCTTCAGGAAAGGCATTTCGCTACATTTTAGAACATGGCTGTGTTAATTTCTGCTTATTTGGCTACAGGAACATTAGTGAGGTGAGGGTGAGAAGGTCTGGGGCCTAGTTGGTGTTTCAGTTTATCCCAAAGGTATTCAGTCAGGTTGAAGTCAGGGATCTGCTCAGACCACTAGAGTTGTTCCACTCCAACCTCGGCAAACTATGTCTTCATGGAGTGCACTTCTGTACAGACGCATTGTCCTGCTGGAACAGGTTTGGGCCTCTGAGACCCACGGAAGGGAAAGTGCATTGCCACCACATACAAAGACATTCAGTACGATCGTGTTCTTCAAACACTGTGGCAACAGTTTGGTGAAAAACTACATATGGGTTTGATAGTCATGCATCTGAAAACATTTGGCTGTATAGTGTATCATTTCCTTTTGGAAAGTATTGTATTTGGCTTGCTATGGTCATTTCAGTTTCTCTTCTGCACTGATATGCACAGCTGGAGAACCAACCAAAAGAACTCTAATTCAGCTCTCTCTCTATCTACTATCTGAGAGCACAGTAGGAAGCTCATGAGCTCAAACTGAGTGTAAATCATAGCAGGTCCATTTGCACTGATCTCCAACTGACACACTAATAAACCAGAGCCATCCCTTTACTTAACTCTTTCAGACCAGCAGTGTAATAGCCACATGGTCCGGTTTATCCAGTTTACCTCCGTTTATTTGGAAAATGCTTTCGTTAACGACTCGCAACCAATCACAGGTACGTAGCCAAAGGTTAAAGATGATACACAAGTCTCAGCAGTGCTATTAAGTTTTAAACAGAAGCAGAATCCTACCTGAGATATTTATTAATGTATTCATGAAAACAAAAGGAAATTTCAAGGTATGTATAAGTAACATAAGTTCCAGTTCATGCCACTTTTCAAACTTCAGTTTGAGCTTTGCCATACCAAATATTAACAGTAAGAAGCAGTACAATAAAAGTATGTTTAACAAGTTAAGAATTTCAGGTCAGGGCCACAGCTATGTGATCTTAGAAAATATGTGATCTCAGTAACCCTGACTGTGCCATGGATGTTGGTGCCAGATGGGCTGGTTGGAGTTATTCAGAAACCGTCTATCTGCTGGAAGTTGAGTGCAGTATTACAAATGACAAAAAACACCCAGCGAGCGGTCATTTTGCAACAGTTATGACATTGTTCATGGAAGAGGGCAGAGAAGCATGACCAAAAAAACAGTAGCACATAAAACCACTCTCAAACCAGGTGACGTTTTTCCAGTGTTCAGCTGTCTGGTTTCAGTGAGACTGTGAGCACTGTAGCCTCAGATTCTTGTTCTTTGATAATAGGGAGGAACCTGATTTCCTTCTGCCTCAAGATTCAACATGTGGTACACTCTGAAAAATGCTAGCGCATTTATATTAGCCGCTCTTAGCACACGATTCGGTATAGCCTTGAGTTTTAATCTAAACTAGATTTTGTTCTTTTCCCTTTTTCTATTAGACTTAAGTCTAAAAGTCTGCTGATGATTTATGTCCCACTCTCACGCAGTTTTAGCATCGTGTGGTGATACACTCTGCTTGTTATATTGTATATTTGTACTGCCAAGGACCAGTACAGTACTAGACTTGCAGCCGTGGGGGAAAAATATGAACACTTTATTTATCCAGCCCCACCTCATACTTGCACGCTGATAATGGGAAATAGCAATGCCGGTGTCAAGGAGTGAGAGAGCTTATGCAGTCAGGTTTATTCAGCTGCTGAGACTGTCTGCCAAGGTTTACAGGTTTAATGTAGCAAATATTGTGTGGAATGGCACAGAACTAGAGAAACCACTGGGGTAGGTGCTAATAGTGGAGATTAATATTATGTTTGTGTTTATTCAATTGGCAGTCAGGTTTATTGAAATGAATTTACGAATAAGACCGAATGTAATCCAAGCTGTGGGCCTATGGGAAATGGTAGCTGAGAGGAATCGCTTGATCAAAAACATATTTGCACAATATTTCCCTTACCCTAAAATGAGTTGGGTTAGCCAGTTTTTATTGTTTATAGCCTCTTTTTCATTTTGCCACTGGAGTTATTGTCTATCAAACTTCTTTCTAAAAAACTTCTTTTTCCTTTACTTTATTTATTTATTTGGCAACGTTACCCAGACTGGATGATGAGGTTTAGGACATGGTTTGACTCATATTAATCTGTAAACAACATCAAATCTTTTCCGTATAGCTCATTATTATAGGTTGTATTCAGTGTCTGAGGCTTAACTTCAACAGATTTGTGAATATTTACATTGGAAAGTTATCTGTATTCATATTTGGGTTACACTAGTGTGCAAGATTTTCTGGCTGGCTTATTCAGATCATTGAAAACACCCATGTCCCAGATGCTCCTTCAATAGAGATGGGTTTTTTAGTAGTAAGTACATCAGTAAATTTCATTTATATAGCACATTCAAAAAGTGCTTTACAATAAAAGATTTCAGCCTTCTGTTCATTGCTTCCACACAATATATGAACCCAACAAAGTACAGTTTTCACTACACAATTTGACAGTTAAACAGCTGCTGAATGCTAATCGATAGAAAGTTTCATTTATGCTTGATTTTTACAGTCACAGTTAAAAGGCATGTCGAATGTCACTTGGTGGACCATTCCAAGGTTTATGTACAGCGTCAGCATAGACCCAGTCCACTTTTTATTTAAGATAAGACCATAGAACCATCAGACCATCAATTGGGATACACACTTTAAAGATCTTGAGGTCACATGTCCACAACATATGCCAGTGCAAGGCCATTTTATAATGAATTCTGTAAAGCACTGGGAGCTAGTGTAAAGATCCTAAAACTGGGGTAACATTCTGTTTTTTTATACCAGTTAGCATTCTGAATGCAGGATTTTGTACTAATTGCAGACAAGCAAGAGATGCTTTGATAAGTGTATAAACCACTGCTTTTAAACACAAGCCTTGGATGCTGGATGGACTAAACAGATCTGACCATCACACCCATATGTGGTTCTTCCTCCAACTGTTGTCACAAAGTCGAATTACTGCAAATTTCCCTTCACTGGATTTCAAGGCTCCAAACCTGTTCTAGCATGACACTGTGTTCAAAGTGAGCTCCATGAATACATGATTTGCCCTGGTTGGAGAAGAACAACTCAAGTGTCCTCCATGGAGCCCTGATCTACACATGTTTGGGATGAACTTGAATGCTGACTATAATCCAGACCTCACCTGATATCACTGGCTGACCTCACTAATGCTCTTGTGGCTGAGCAAGCACAAATCCCCACAACCACACTCAAATCTAATGGAATGTCTTCCCAGAAAAGTGGGTGTTTTTTTTTTTTTTTTTTCAACAGCAAGGTTTGCATTAGCACCCCCTAGAGCCAGCCTTTAAGAATGCAGAGAAACTGTAAGAGATGCAAGTCGAAGATAGGCGTTTTCATTATGCTGCCAATCCCAAACCTCTGGATATTGTCTTATACCAAGTACTGATCTGATCTTGGTGTCTTCTAATGCTCAGTAAGCTTCTTCTGCCAACTTATATGGATACATTATAAAATATATCAGTGGACCAGCTCAGTATATAAACAACTCACGTCTGATTTAATACCATCTTGCATTTCAGGCCAGTATTATCTGTGATGCCTTGCTGTCAATAACAGTTTAATCACAGCAGCGTAAAGCTGGTTTGTAGGACGGAGATCAGAAGATCAGTTTGCCGTGTTGCAGCTGACACTACAGGGAGGAATGTGCGGAGAGACAAGGTCATGCCATGGAATTCACAGACAACATGAGAGCTCTGTGTGTCTTCTAGCGCTTTTCAGTTTGTTCTGGGTTCGTTTTTAGTTATGGGGATTGTGGAGGTGGTGTTGAATATAATTTGTGTATTTTCCAAGCCTGGGACACAAGAAATCCAGTATCAGTATCCACAATAGTTGAAATGATTTCAGCATTACATCATTATGTTCCTCATAATGAATTTAAATAGAAACGGGGTATGTTCACTAATTCTTACTTATTATTTAAGCCGCTCATACTACTGCTGGGTCGTGTGGGATGCTGGAGTTTATCCCAGTGCTCATTAGATGGAAAGCAGGGAAACACACTGTAAGGTTGCCAGTTTACCAAACAATGTGTACATGTACACGTTTACACGTGTAAGGGCAATTTAATATCTCCAGTTTGCCAGGCTGCGTGTCTGCGAGAGGCGCCTACACAGACACGGAGAGAACATGAAACTTGACATAGAAAGGACCCTGGCTGTTCTGGCCAGGGAATTGAACCCGGGACATTGTTGGTGATAGCACTACCCTCTGCACCACAATGCCACCCAGTGTGTGGTTTTTTGGCTTAAGAAAAAATGTAATGTGTAAGGTGGAGGTTTCATGTGCTCTAAGCCTTAAATAAGTTTAAGTAACATTTGGGGAAGTCTTGACTTCAGGACAGACGACTTTACAGTTTCTTAATAAAATGTATTTTATTAAAGGTGTATTTTTTGTCTTAATCTTAAAGCAAGAGACAAATAGACTAATATCTGGGTCTACCTTGTTTGACCTTAAAACTACAAACTGATAAAAAATTGCTTTGTTCTTTAATAAATAGTCATTGGAAATGTGATATGGTATAACAGGAATAAAATGTTGGGTTGTTCTGTTATTGGAAACTTTGTGGTGGAGGTAAAGGCGTCACATTGATTAATTTCCTATAACAGCACCACCTGTAGTTTTTCATTCCTTACCTAATATTTCCGCAGACGTTGCCAGAAAGAATCGGGATAACAAATGTGAAGGAGGCAGCAGTCATGAGCCACATTTTCGTAGCTGATACGCCTCAAGCAGTATCATGTCCAAACGTTTTGTTCCAGCCCTAGCAGAACATACAGAAAATGATGCAACTACTTATAATAAGCACCAAAGTTTATTATGTGTGACTGAGTACATATAAAGTGCAGATTTGTTAAATGCTTTTTTTCCTGCTGTAGTAGAAAGATTTGCTTTGAAAATATACGAAAACCCCTTTGGTTAAATTATCCTGAGCATTTGTTCTACCTTCATGGTGTTCAGAAAGAGGATATGTCTAAAAGCACTATATACTTTGATACTTTGTACTTTGATCTGGTTGAAAAAAAAAAAGAAAAAAGAAACGAATGAAGCCAGAATGCATAGCGTTCAGCCAGCAGCATGCAGGGCTTCTTAAATGGCTTTCGGTTTCGCAGTGGGCGTAAGAGATGAAATGGAAGTGTGTGCGAGATGATGTTTCAGCTGTATGTGGGCAGGAAGGCGTCCTGGCGGCTCTGAATAACAGCGGAGACGGGGCTGTTTCGGTTCGGGCCGTGGAAAAGATGGAGCTGCGATCCTGCTGAGTGTCTTAGTGTTACAGCAGCATCTCACTGAGACCTGCTTACTGTCTCCCAGCATGGTGCTGACGCTCCCACACACATACGGTCCGTACACACTGTTCTCATCGCGGCTATTTTCTTTGTCTCGGAGTTCATTCGCGATCGTTATTAATTTGAGTCAGCTTTGTCGATGACACATACTAAGTGTCATGTTGGAGAGAGAGAGAGGAGTTTGGCAGGATTTCCGGCGTGTATGCAAAGCGAATCAATTTGTATACATATATATATTTCCTCAAGGATCATGGTGCAACCGCTGAAGAGTGTGTATTCGGAGATGCTCCTGGGGTAAGTATGATGATGTAGCACAGTATGATGCTAAAGGTTCTTGAGATTCAGAGGTTCGTTAAGCAACTTTTTAATGTTAATTTAAAAAAATGCAGCTTGTGTTACAGAGAAACCACAAAGCATAAACTCCCCTGTCCCAATGTTTTCTCGTGTTTGAAAACTTAATGGAGACGCTTTACCTCAGTTACACAAAGCACCGCCACATCCTTTCAAAATGATAAACAAAGATCTCCTCACTGAAAATGGTCTATGTTCACTCCCTGTGGAATTGGATGGTTTTCGGCTTGACAGTCATGAACAGTCGAACAATGCAATACGCTCGAATCTGTGCTGGTGAAAATTTACGCTCGTGTTTTGCCACACACTCACAAACACACAGCATGTCATCCGTGTGTACTTCACAGTGAGTGAAGTAAACTACAAGCTCACAATGGACGAAGTAATCTGTGAAGGAACAATTCGGAAGACATTCAAGGCACATAAAACACATAAAGCTAAAGCTAGAGAGAGAGCACAGAGCCAGCCATACCATTTCTTTAAAGTTCCACTAAAACAAAGTTAGAAAAATTTCATTAAGAGTTCCTAGAAAGAAAATCTGAAATTGAGATGGCTAAAAAAATTTAAATGACTTCATTAATATAAAGCTGTAATTTTCCTTCCTGCAAATCTACTGATCAAGTCATTCTGTAATCGAAAATTGAATCAAGAGTTCAACAGTGGTATGAAAATGTTGTTCAAGTGTGGCCTCAGGCATCTTCATTTATTTTCTAGGAACATATTTAAATATGAGCTGATAGCACGTTGTTCTTATAACGAGGGGCAGCGGTAGGTCATCAGCTGAAGTACTGATCTAGTGATTTGAAAGAATCGCTAGAACAGCCCGAGAGCCATCGCTGCTCTCTAGAAGGTGGCTGACTGCTCTGCTCTGTACTTGGATCAGATTTCGCCTCAGTTCTGTGTCAGTTGGATAAACACATTAGTAACAGTAGAGTTATCACAGCTTTGCAGTGCACTGTATTTTGACTCATTTGGCAGTATTTCCACATCACTGTGATCTAAAACAAGGAGCTCCTGCTCTGCAGTTTCTGACTTTAAAATGATCACCTGTCATCTATGCAGTCTCTGTAGATCACTAAGAAGAGGAAGAAGAAGAAATGGTGATGATGATGATGATGATAAAGATAAACAATTTCTAGTGAACTCTTTCCATATGGTTGAGGCTGATGGGGTCAATGGGTTCCGAGGGCCTCTTCTTTCTTTATACATAACAGTAAACACATATGGAAGTCATACGTACATTCAGACCACTTGGATTCTGCTGTCTCTCTCTTCACTCGTGCAATTCCTTCTGGCAGCACTGATTTATTAGCATGACTAATATATGAGTAAAATGTCAGCAAAGCACAAAACACAAAATAAAATGGTGTTAACAAAAGTTAGCACTTAATGTGAATTTACTACTAAAGTTAATGTGAATTTAGAACAAAATCGATTAATCAATAACTAACTAAATAAAAACGTAACAGTAATAGTGATAATATTAATAATAATGTACACAAAAAAAAAAAAAAGATTACATTAACCCCCGTCATCTTTATCCTATTATTTTAGGTTTAAAGATTAAAGGTGCAAAGCCAGTGAAACGCAGTTAGCATCTAACTAGAAGTGCAAGATACAGTATTATTTACATTATTACGTTATAATGCATGTGTAGGTGGTAGTATGTAAAGATAACATATAATGGGTTATATATAATGTATGTACAGTTTTCAGTCGAAAATAAAACGTGCAAATTTGCAAGTCTAATTAATAGAATATAAAATATCCAAAACAGTGCAATAAGTGCAGTATGAACAGTACATAAGTCCAACATGTATATGTATGAGGTTTGATTAAAGCAAGCCATACTTATCTAAATAGTATAATATTCAAAGCATCAACTAGAGAAAGTTGATCCTGAAAAAAAGACTTTATTTCAAGGCTGATAAAATGCTGACTTTAAAATATTATTTTAGTATAATTGATCAAAGTCTAAATTGAACAAACTTATGAAAAAAAAATCCATTTTAGAAGAATATATATTGTAAATTGATTTATTTGACTGTATGCATGTAGAAATTATTGTAAAAATACATACTGTCCAGTTTCAGGGTGCTTTCTGTTTAAAGATGTGGCTGCACTTAGTTTATCATGTTGCCATGCATCAATAATTAAGGATTATTTTTATTAAACAGCCAAGTGACTAGTGAGGCTCTGCAGTTATCATATATGGATTAAACTCATTCATTCTTTAAGCTGCTTATCCTGCTAGTGGCTCATGGGGTGCTGGAGTCTGTCCCAAAGCTCATTGAGCTCAAAGCAGGAAAACAACCTGGACATGTCACTAGTCCATCACAGCACGCTCACACAAAGCCACACTCATTCGCACACACACACGAGCGATTTAGTATCTCCAGTTCTAACTGCATGTCTTTGAGCCATGGAAGGAAACCAGAGCACCCAGAGAAAGCCCATACACAGATATAGGAAGAACATGGAAGCTCCACATAGAAAGGACTGAGGCTCCTGGGGCCCTTTATAAGAACTGTTACCCTAATTAACTGTTACCCTAAATAACATGGTATAATTCTTGTATCATGTTTTGTTATTTCTGCAATTCAGAAAATTTCCATCTATGTGGTGGTACCATTTAAAAACGGGAAAGTCTTTTTTCTTTGTGTTGCCAACAATTGAAAAGAAATCAATCACAAGGTTCTTTTGACACCAAGAAACCTGCAATTTTTAAGAGTGGATGCAACCCTGACATGTTGACGCTGTTTAGTACTCACAGTCTGAGTACAATATGTTGATCCATAGATTACAGAGAGAAGAGCAATAGCCCGGCACCTCACGGCAAACAAGCTCTGTCACACTGAGGCATACATTTTGAAGACATGGAACCGAGAGGTTGGATATGTGCCTCATCAAACACAGAAGCTGTCACATGTTGCTTCTGCCCCCATCTGTTACCATGACAATCCAATACTTCCCATCATGTGCTGGTATGTAGTACCATATGATATTTGGGTCTGGCGTCGTGCCAGTCATCGTTTACCGTCTCTCATCTCCAGAGCCGCTGTCCGTCCAGACACCCACGCACACACAGCATATTATGAGCTTCTATTTTCACGCCGAGATGAAAGCAGCCGCGCCTTATCCGGGTCATTTTTCATACCACAGCAAGGTTTTTTTTTTCTTTTGAAAGAGCAGCAGCCTAAAGCTTGGGCTTCCTCTGGAAACTTGGATGTGCGTGTGTTTTTGCCCTCTCTGTTTTAAACTTCTCCCAAGGTTCAAGTGGGGTTCAGCATGTTGGGTGCTATCCATGGTGGTCCACTGTCGTTCCAGGTGACCCAGCAACCTCTGGGTTTTTTTTGTTTTTTTTTCTCTTCCTGGCATGCATCATCTGTCCTCACTGGTTCATGTTTGGTCCATGTCTGTCTTCAGGAGGAAATTTAAAATGAGCTCTTGACATTACGTGGTTTTGGAAGCTCACCACTTTTTCCGTCACTTCGAATACTTGAGTTTGTCATCAGGTGTTTGGATGTTCAGAGTGATTTCCTGTATGTGGGTTTGAATTGGAAATCGTTCCTATGAGCATAACCCACTGTAGCTGTACTTTAAGAAGTCATTGTGTTTCTCTTCGTGTTTCCAGTTCTGTCCAAGCTGTTAAAAAGCACTTATTTTTGTTGTCCGTGTAGACTCTCACAGGACGAGTTTCCAGAATGTTCAAGAGCAGACTAAGAGACTATAGTGGTGTTAGGGCTGGTTTATGGTTTTCAGATCATGTGTCGCACAAATGAGGTTTTTGGCTGAAGATGAAAAGTCTATAATGTAGTTGTGTTTGCACATTTAATCATACAGTTTTATATGTGCTGCTGGTAGATTTATATTAGATACATGTATATAAATGAAGTGGAAATGTATTTTCCATACTGAATTGATTCTTTCCAGCATTGTCTGTATTTTCTTTCCACAAATAAACCACCATCTGTTTGTCTCCATGAATGAGTCATACAGATACCCACATGCTTTCTCTGTGCAGGGCCGAATCAAGTGACATCAAGTATCCGTCAGTGAATTTGAGGTGACCATGATTGCATATTGGTCCTGTTCCTATATATGAGGATATTATAACACACACACACACACACACACTGTTTAAATGATAAATTGATAAATCAATGAAAAATTGATACATTTTTTCCCGTCTGGTTAACTCCAGCATTTTAAAGGCCGTAAACACATTTCCAGATTATGCTTCAGTCACAGTGCTAAGCAGTTTTACTCAAATTGGGATCCAGATATCTCCAGAATAAACTTCAGATCAAAACTAACATGGCAGATGATCAACAGATATTTTCCATGCTATTTAGATGTGTGTTTTGAGATGAAATAAAAAGTATGGCTGGTTTATAAGTCAGAATTAAATCTCGATATATACTACTTCAGACTATATCTGAATCATACCAAAATCCTAACATACTAGGCCCCATGCTGATGGCTTCTATCAGGACTAATGACTTCCATTGAGCTTGTTAGTTATCAGGGTTTTTTTTTTTTTACATTTCTCCCAAAAATATTGAACTTGGACTGGGAATAAAGCAGGAGTTAGACTTTCCAAGCTTTCCAACTTTTTAACATGGGGAAATCACGGCACTGTCCAGTTCCTCAGTAACGTGGCAAGCTTTTAATATGGCAAGCTTTTTGTTTATCATATTAACTTTAAGAGAGTAAAACAAAAGAATGTGTGGCTGTGGTGGGAACAGCAGGGAAATGGTATAACATGAGCTGTGACAAAAAGACCTTGTGTTTGCAGACTAACATTAAAAGAATCTGTAAAATGGATAAAGCATGAATTAATAAAAAAATTATAATTGTTGACAAATTGTAAGAGAAAGAAAGTCTTCAGGATGTACTGACTGTAACAACTGATAATAAAATGTTCTGTAAGGAGACTTTATTGAACATTTACTGAATAAGTTACACTGGAGACCAGTATCAGTCCAGTTACAGAATTTCTTTGTTAAATAATAACAAAAAATAATTGATCAGTATATTATTAGCCATAGATAACATGGCCTGAACCTCATAGACATCTCGGTTAATGAGCTGTTACTATAAAAGGGGTAATATTTTAACATGAGCACATCAGTGTAAACGTACTACTGCATTCAGGTGCTATTATGAAAAATGAATCAACAGCTTCTGCTGGGTCAGATTTGAGAATTCAGCAGTGCTGTGGCATAGGATTGGATACACATCTAACACCACATTATAATCTCGAAAGATAAATCTTTACATTCATCTCATTTGGCTGATGGTTTTATCAGAAGCTTACAATTGACACAGTGCACAACTGAGCAGTTGAGAATTAAAGATCTTGCTCAGGGGCCCAACAATGACAGCTGGACTTGGAGATACATGAAGACTCATGACCTTTTAATAAGTAGTCCAATGTCGTAACCACTGATCCACCATTCACTTGGTTTATCCTCCCCTGTCATCATGTGAGCTAAAATGAAAATTGAAGCCATTTCTTTCACTTTGCAATTGGCAACTATGGGTGCATTTCGTAAACACACTCTTTATTGCACAATTTTAGTCTGCAAGCCTGCTGACCAAAGCAGAATCCATCTCCTACAGGGAGATAGAAACTGAACCAGGTTGAGCTCTGGCGCATTTTCCTCCCTTTAGGCCACATCCTATCACTGATTGTTAGCTGGACTGGAACCTAACACTGTACTGCCAGCTGCAGATGATTTATCATTATTAGACAGCTGAGGTTACAGATAAAACCTAGCCCCATGCTAGGTCTGCATAAGGAAGCTGTGTTCTGGCTCCTTCCCCAGTGTCATGAAAATCATAGCTAGCAGAAGAAGCGCAAGAGAAATCAGCCAAAATCAGATTCGGGATACAGCTGGTCTACTGTGTCCACGTGTCTGGCAATTATATTACCACTATATTTATTGGAACGAGATAAACGAATGCCTAAGGGAGTTAGTGAAAGTGATAAAATATATGGTGCAGAAAATGACTGGATTGAAAGATTTTAAACTTTTTTTGTTTGTTTCCATTGATCGGAAAGTTGCCAAATGTGCAATGTTAATATATGTTCAAATTTTATTTCTATCACTGTGGATAGGAAGTGGATTTAAATTCAGTTAATGAGAAATTTATTATGGTCACTTCATTTTAATTGATAATTAATTGGTGAGTTTGATACAAAGCAAGATCATTTTGTTGTTTCTGGTAGTAACACTGAAGCAGTTTACGTCTGGACACTGCAACATATGACTTCTCTCCAAATAGGAAAGATATTGACAACACCGTCTTTGTCCTCAAGTGCAAAGGGTTTTGTTGGTAGATGCCATGGAGATTCTGGGAGAGCCTGTGGGATATTGACAAATAAAAAAACAAGCTATGCTTGTAGAATCAATCATTGTTACTGAGAGATCTACCCATTTACACCCCTCATATGGACTGTTATAGGTTTTTTCTCCACAGTCAGCATGATGAAAGTCCAGACTTTTGACACCTTTTAACAGTATGGAGGGATAATTCAGCACTTTTTTTTCGTCCCTATCTCCACCGACACACTGAATGCATTGGTGCTCAAAAATAAAATTTGTTAGCATTTGAAATATAGCTCCCATTTGCTATCCTGATATTGCGGGTCTGATAGATATGTCTTCGTCAGGCTGATGTATATAATGTGAAATTAATTTAACCCACAACGTACAGTTCAAATCTTTATGGTAACAGAATAACAGAACAGTGACATATACTGGGAGCTTTCTATACATTTTTACTGAAAATGATCCAGATAAATTTCTTACCCTTACTTCAATGGATAATATCACCTCAGTATTGTAGACTTATACCTGACAGTGGGTGCTGTAATCATTAAGACTCTTCATCCCAGGACTCTTATTCACAGCAGGTTAATATTTGACATTTTACAACACTTGCACCATTTGAGTATACAGCTGTAGAATATTAATGATAAATAATCCCAATATCCATGTAACCCAGAGGAGGATGGATTCTATTTGATCTGCTGGATCATTGTCTGGTTCACCATCACCTTTGTCTTGCTTATAAGGGATCTAAATCTACATTACAATTTTTGTAATCTGCTGTATGTCAATGACTTTTGTTAAAAGAGCTTTATGAAAAGAATATATGAAGGCCTCCACACCCACATTTCACCAGGTCTTGTTTTTTTAATAAAATGCTTCTGGAACTAAAAAGGGCTTTGCCGGTCATGGAGTAGATCTTTCTCAGAGAACAACATGGAAAAGCTCCAGCATCTGCATTTTGTCAGTGAAAAAAAACGTGTCATCTCAGTGGTTCTGCAGTGGGTTACTTTAAGGAACCGCTAACTGCATTTGATGGTCAGATTAACGCAGGCCTTGATTTTAGCATCAGAGCTTCATCTTTATTGATTTTGAGCTGAAAGAGTTTGAAAAGTCCAAGATCAGAACAGATCTACTGTAAGTATTTATGGAAGGAATGTTTTTCCAATTTCATGAACCCCAGAGTCACGTTAATGTCAAAGACATTTACACGTATATTTATTATATAAAGAACTTACAAATAAGGCAGAACACAATCCAAGTGTCAATCAGTGCTGGTCAGGGTTTCCAGGTCATGTTTGAGACTTAGAAGCTCATTGGCAAATTTCCAGTCCCTAAATAGTTTTTTTTTTTGTTTGTTTTTTTTTTTGATTTTTTTTTTATAACCATAGAGCTGTTAAATTCTATATATTAGAGAACGGCTCAGACAGTTCTTTGGCTTCAAGGCAAAACAAATATTTGGTAACTAAATGGACGGACAGATGGAGATTTCATTCATTCATTCATCCTGAGGAAAACTTAGGCTTCCATTTAGAACACCAATACACACCAAAAACAAATATATGAGTATAAAAAAATAATGAATATTGTAATTAGAGTTAACTATAAACTATAAATGAAAATTATTTCAGTATGCATATACTGCATAGATACTAATAACAAATATATAAACCTGATACTACTAACAAAAGCTACATATAACAGTGTATAAATATAACAGTATATAAAGCATGGGTAGCAACAGAAGAGCAACATTACTCCTTATAGTCAGTTTTTTCTAAACAGAGCCTCAGTTTCAGCACTTTGTAACAGTTAAGGGTAAGACTATTCCCTTAGGTTTTCCCACCCTGAGGGCTTTAAGAATTCTTAATAACATGACTAGCTGCATTTTGTTGCCTTATTAACTTAAAGTGAGTAGTTTGTTACTTGTGAGAGAATTATTGGTGTTGCTTGAGGGCATGCATTGTCTGGGTTTTTACTTTCAACAAGAAAGAGAAATATTTCACATGTGTAGCAGTATAGCAAAAACAGCTGTGCAAAAATATGTATTAAAATGTTTTACTACAAAAGAAAAGTCACATGTTAGTGTGAATGTGAGGTTATAGCTGCTATAACATAAGCAATAACAGAAACAAAATTATTTTTGTAAATATATATATAAATAGTTAGAATCTTTAATGAATATAGAATAGACAAACGTGCTTCAAGTGATATAAAACTTGTCATGTTTCTCCTATAACTCCATATATAGCTCCATCTCTATCATGTTTTGGCAAGTGTTTGCATTATAGTATATACACAGTGAGAATATGTCAGTGTTTGAGTAAGCGACTGTAAATTTAAAGCATATGTTTGGGTGGTTTTTATATTGTTTGGGTGCAGCAGAAACGGTATACTAGTGTGAAGTAGTACTTGCTTGTATCAGGTAATCTAGTGAGAAATGAATGAAATTTTTATTTTAAAAGCAGACTACAATATTCTTTTCTTTTACGATTTCCTATTTCTCCTTTAAGAGTGTAGTTTTGAACTCGGATGTAGGCAGAATGGTTAAATCTGGAGAGGTAAATTGTAGAGAGAAGGGTGCAGAGGTACAGAGCTGCAGTACTATAATCAGACAGAAGTCAAAGTGAAACGATCAACCTGCTGTGCTTACCCACAGAGCAATCTGACCTCCACATTTTACTCATGCAGTAAAACACACACACATTAGCAGGCAGTGCCCATTATCCATGGTGCCCAGAGAACGGTTGGTGGGTTGGGTGCCTTTAGTCAAGTTTTGTCCATATGGGGGATTGGGATCGACCAGCAGCCTTCTGGTTACAAAACTAATTATTGCTTTACTTTGAGCCATAGCTGCTCCTGATACCATGAAAAAAACATGATGATATTTATATAATACATTTTCAAACTGTTTTCTTTTTTAAGTGTAGATTTGGATTGGATTTTATGGATTATGTCATCAGATAATTAGCAGAAACTTCTACTAAAGTACTAAAGTGCTACTAAATGGAGTAAATGTAGGATGTCATAAATCTTTTTTAGAACAAATTTTACTATCCAAAGTAGCTGCAATTTATTAAAATTAGAAATTTGGGGGTTTTATATGTTGTTGGGGATCAAAAAGATAAAAATAAAATATCTGATCATTTTTGCCTCAATACATTTGGTTAGTCTCTATAAAGAAAGTCACAAAAGCCGAAACCAAAATGTTTAATTACTGAGGTTACGGTTTGGTTTAGGCATCAATAAATAACATACATTAATAATTGTTTCTGTGGAAGAGCCTCACAAAAATAGCAAAATAAAACTGTGTGTGTGTTTCTTATAGGCAACTCCAGCAACAGCAGCAGGCAGAATTGGAGGTACATCAGAGAGATGGCCTGGCAGCATACGATCTCTCACAGGTACCTGCTCAAATGCACATGGATACACACAACACATGACTCTACACTTCAATTGCATGTATGATTTAGTTTTACTGATGTCACATTGGGGTCCACAAGTGCAACAATCTCCAGTTTAGATATAGTGGTTAAAATGTTTGATCCCTTGCAACAACATCATGGGAGCCACCAGAAAACAGCAGTTTTCTGACTAAAGCATCAGTCAGACCAAAAACAAATGAGCAGCAGAAAAGCCAATTCTCTGAAGGTGAAGAGATGTGAAAGAGGTGGTGGTTGTTCCTTGTGTATCACAGCAACTTTACCAAGGTGACCTTTGTTCTGTGAATTTGTAAGCCTCAGTCTCTGTTATTTTGGAGACGTAGCATTCATTCATGTATGCTATGAATTTTAAAAAACAACTTTTTTTTAACATATGCCTTCGGCCTATGTCTCCGCTCACTATTCACGTTCACTATTCCTGTTTCATACACTATAATGCCATCAAAATGCTACATTATAATGCCAGCTCTGGGTATGAAACAGGAATAGTGAACGTGAGCTATTTGCCTACTGTGCTTGCAGACAGAGGAATGTGACCTTCGCATTTAACCCATCCGTGCAGTAAAACACACACACCAGTAAACACTAGGGAGCAGTGAACACACTTGCCTGGACCAGTGGGCAGCCCCAAACCACAGCGCTCGGGGAGCAGTTGGTCGAGGGCACCTCAGTTGTGTCTTGCCCTGTGCGGGGATCGAACCTGGAACCTTCCGGTCATGAGAACAGTTCCCTAATTACTAGGCCACGGCTGCCCCGAATAACTTAATAACACTTGAAAACAATTATAGGCCAATCATGAAAAACTAATCTAATTATCAAAAATAATTCAGCTCTTTATCATTATCATTATATCATTAAACATTATTAAACACCTGTCATGCTAAATAATTATTTTCATTTCGAAGAACCTCTCATTGGAAGCCACCTCCACTCAAGATTTGCCGTTCTTTATGCATTCAGAGCGTGCCACTAAAGTTGCATGACACACGCTATAGAGGATCTGGTCTAATTTAAAACACGCCGCTAGGATATAGCACAGAAATTGGGGCATAGCTGTGCGGTGTGGTGGTAAATCCATTTTCATCATGCTCATCCCCCAGCATCTGTTTGATGCACGCTTGTAAGTGTTTGTACATATTTGAAATCGTTTCACTGCCCACTCAGAGCTGTGTAAGCACACTGCAACCAAGTAGCGTTATCAGGAGGACTGTGCGTGATATGGCATGTGGTGTGATGCAGATTTACAGCCCCTGATGATACTTTGGATTTGACCAGATTTGCTAAATGGTGGAAACCAATAAAGCTTTTGTAATTCCTGGAGAGTAGTCCAACACATTAAAAATGACTCAAATCTAATCAGAATGATTATTTTCCTAATAATTTTGCTTGATCACACACACACACTCGCGTGCAGTGAGGCAGGTGGAATACTTCAAAAGGAAAAGACACTTCAGAACACATTGACCTTAGTGCATGCACTGAGGTATGCATGAGTTTCCAAAACTAATCCAGTCCAGTGCGTCTTTTCTTCTGCGACCTCCTGTTTTCTATGATTGGTCAGAATATTTCATGCTTGCTCACATGGAGAGGCAGTTTGATTTCCAGGTCCACTGTATGCGAGCTTACTTGCGGTCATGCAAGCAGCACAATAAACACATTTGAGAGAAATTTCATATGCCATTTCTTTTTGTCTCATTTCTGCCTCTGTTTGATAGGGTTTTCATGCCTACATAAAAATATATATATATATTCAATATATGCCTCCTTTGCTGGACACTGTACTGCAGCTTCTTCAATTGTAACTATATGGATGTTTTTGCCAAGGACTTTGTTAGATATGAAAAGAAATCTTTACGTTTAAAAGATACATTTGACTTGAATAAATTCAGAGACAGACGTACTAATGGAATTCAGATAGACAATCAGACTGTATCAGAAGCTTGTAGCCAGCAAAGAGTACAAAGGATTACATACACTCTGAGAATCAGGGGCCAAAAGTTGTGATGTATATGTATATATACAGTACTGTGTAAAAGTCTTAGGCACATGTAAAGAAATGTTGTGCAGAGGTTTTTACTATTTGAAAGAA
>JAOVVF010000004.1:8939195-8949862 GCA_028565595.1 Duopalatinus emarginatus
CTCTCTAGATTGTAGCATTTATCTTTATCTCTGCAGATAGTCTGTATTTTAGTCTGTATTTGTGTGCGTTGCTGTAGAGTAGATGCATATCTGAGTCCAGTGAGATGAACAATCTCATTTAGAGTATCCTCATCCTCAAATTGATATCTTATAATTATTGTAATTATACTTTAATAGCATCCAATTTAAGTCTCGTTTAAGGTTTTCTCCAGTGGTTCTCATCATTTTTTGTGTCCGTCTTGACTACTCAAAAAACTTCCAACTTCTTTTGTCTGGACCCAGATTAACTTTCATATCTCTGGACTCTGCCCCAAAAAAATCCTTTAGGCTGAAGGTGATGTTGAACATCCCCTAATGAAACTGAAGGGCATAGATGACAGGGTGCAGTTTAACCCTGCATATGGTCATAATGTGATGATTATAAGCGATTTTACAAAAAAAAGAATTCTCAAAAATATCTTTTTACTAATAAACACAGGAGGTTTATTTCATTTAGTTTTTTATGCATACAAGAACTTTTTTATAATTTCCTTTTTTTTTTTATTTCCACCACTGACTTTAAAATGGTAATTAATACAGCGCCGCTGTGACACTGACATTTTTTCCAGACTTGGTTATCATAGAAGGTGCTGGAGCTCTTCCTTCCTTCCTTAATGCTTATGGTGTCGTGTGCTAGAATTGAGACAAATGAGTTTCCAAGAAATCCCATTCACGTACACAGTGACGTAAATCCCCTTTTATTTAATAAATCTCTAGCAATAACACAATCCTGTCCCTTACTGAATATCACAAGGGAGTTCATAAGTAAAGCCAGTGGGGAAAGCTGTATTATTTCCTCTGTAAAATGAATGGTTGTGTATCTGATCTCTCTCTGCTTCCTGGAAGTGTGATATATATCTGCTCCTGATGCAGATTATCTTTGATTGTGCTGCATGGTTCATGATGCAAATCCTGTTTTATGAGCCATGATCTGTCCTCTGTAGAGCCGATAAGCCGCTGGTGTATTGCATTAGGCTGCAGGATCATTTATTCTCTCTCTCTCTCTCTCTCTCTCTCTCTCTCTCTCTCTCTTTCTCTCTCTCTCTCTCTCTCTTTCTCTCTGTGTGTGTGTGTGTGTGTGCGCGCACGCATGTGCATGTGTGTAGCGGATAAGAAGATGATGGTGCCCTCGTCCACTGCAGGAGGACAACAGCTATATTCCCAGGGCAGTCCTTTCCAGCCAGGACACTCGGGCAAGAACTTCAGGTGGGCAGTGTGTGTGTGTCTGCTTTCAGCTAGATATTCAGCAAGAGTGTTTGTATTTCCATCAGCTCCATTTTGTGGAGAATGTGAGTGTATTATCATTTAACACACACATACACCCTACAGTTGTTTGTTCTTCCTCAGACTTAAATGAAGGGATTATGGATTTTATTATTTTAGCACATACCATCCACTGTGCATTTCTGTAATTATTCAGTAACTAATGGCAGGATTAATTCTCAACTCCAAAGAGAAACAGCTGCTCAGTGGAAATCCCTGTAGATGAATGAAACTCATAAAAACCCAAACTGACTACCATGTATAGGATTTTTAGGAGATTTAAAAAAGCCATTATCTAAATTTATAATGTAGAGCTGAGCTCAGGGCTTTTTACCCCCTAAATCACGCAAACATTTGCTGTTCCGGCAGATGTTTCTGTTTGCATTCACTCACACTATTATCGATGAAACCCATTTGGCTTGATTCCTCTAAAATGTAAACAAACCAGTTCTTTAAACACTATTAAAATGAAGGAAGTACTAAATATAAAATAGTGTTTTAAATCAGCTATGCAGGATCATTCTGTACCTCTCCATTTCTGACCTGCTCCTGCCTCCAAGTGCTACATTAGTATATGTTGATCTTCAACCGACACTGACCGTGCAGTATGGGGCCACCTCAGTCACCAAGATTACACAGTATGAACAATTCGTGATCCAAGTTATGTGTGATGTGTGTGTTTCAGCTCCTCAGTGATCCACGTTCCAGGAGTAAATGACATCCAGTCATCTGCTGGTTCAGCAGGTCAAAATTTGGCTCAGATTTCACGTCAGATTAACTCCAGTCAGGTGCAGTGGTCAGGCAGCAGGCCACCATTCTCTGGCCAGGTGAGTGTTATACTTCATCATGCCATATTTTACTTCAACATTCCCCGTCTTACTCCCTCCCTTTCATACTTTTTACTAAAGTACATCCCTATCACACTTTCTTCCCATTCCCATCTACACCATTCCTTTGCATACTTGTACAGATCTTGACACACTTTAATTCATGCATGCTTCTACACTTAGAAATGCCACATCTCCTTTCCATTTTTGACATTTGAAATACATATACATTCTGCTGCATATCCATACTTCTACTAAACAGTGGTTTATGGCTAAAAGTGAAAGATCTGCTCCAAAACGTGGTGTGTGCTAAATTCTCCAATAATGCAGCTCAGACACTGCAGTGCATCACCTAACATAGACACACAACTCTTACACAACTGTTATACAGTGACATTTCTTTTGCCCTGTGAATGACTGCCTCTGGATTTTGCTTTGCTTCAGGTCGTTATCCATGAAATTTATGTGCAAAAGAAATAAATAACCAGTTCTAACATTAGAAAGCATAAAATATATAAAACTGCACAGCGTGATGCTTACAGTATTATACTTGTACTTATATTTTATAGTTATACTATTTGAAGCCGATCCTTCAAGGTTGACATTAGTAAAAACTTGTTACTGAGAATGTTTCTCAGATCTAACTGGATTTTCATGAACTTCCACAAATACCACATTCCTCAAGCGCCCCTGCAAACCATTAACGAATAAATTTACTAAAATCCATTTGATAAATGAGGCTCAATGACACGTCCATGCCCTTTTTCACCCACAACATTTCCCACCACATGTCTCTACTCCCCTGCCATTTTTAGCCACACTTCCAAACGTCTGCCTCTTCACATTTCCATCTTTAGACTAATCAGTCTCGAGTAGCAGAACATTGCATTAATCGGGCTGTGTGACAGTTTCATTGGCTCCAGACGCTCATGTGGGCAGAGAGTAATGGCTGATTGGATTGTTTCCCTTTGGAAAACTTGCGTGTGATCTATTTTCACTCACCTGTGTAAAGAGAAGAATACACTTTCACATTTCCATTCTGTAACCTAATGGTTTTTAAAGAAAGATGGCCAGGGAAAGAGTGGTAATGAATTTCATCCATGAATTAGAGTCCTGTTAATTACTTAATGCTGAACCAGATTGTTTTTTTACCACATGCATTATGTCACATCTGGTTAATTATAGTGCAATATGTAAATAACAGTCAGTATCTCATAGGTCATTGCTTCACAGCTTCTATCCATTACATCTAGAAGATTTCAGTGATTGCTATACTCCCACAACAGATGGCAAACCAAGTGCTTTGTGTACTTCAAATCAGAATCTACTTTACTATAATTCTGGCTGATACTCAAGCCGTGCGTGACAAATATAAAGTGTTGAAGTGAGCGTTTGTGATAAGTGCATACTAAATGACTGTTTCTATGCACATTTTAACAGCCGCAGCTCCCAGCTCAGTCCAGTAAAGCTCAGTCTTCTCCATTCGCCATCGGCTCAAGCCACAGCTACCAAGCCGACCCGTCGTCTTACAGCCCGCTCTCCAGCCCAGCCACTTCCTCCCCCAGTGGCAATGCCTACTCCAGCCTGACCAATCGCAGCAATGCATTTGGTAAGACCTGTTTTCATTCCATTAGGAACAACCGTGTCACCATTTTAAACAAGCAGCTTGGTTATAACCTAATTTACCCTTTTACACATTTCCAAATGGAGACAGTCAGTCAAGACATGTTTATTGTCCAGTGTTTGTTTTGTTTGTTTTGCACCTAAGCTATGAGACTAATGTAGTAAGTCTAATGCACAAACTGTTATTCCAAAAAGACATTCAATGCAGCAAGATATGGCTTTGTAAAACAACAGGAATTGTCTGTATTTACAATCTATTTATTTTGGCTGGACAGGAAGACTGAGACCTGCACAGATGTACTCTGTGTTTCATATGGCAGTTCCTCCACTGGAGCTTCCAAAAGACGTCTTGGCTTAACAATCTGCCCTGCAAAGCCACAGTTTCAGACCATGGTGTCTCCACAACAACTGGCTGGGTCAGACTAGGATGTATGTAGGTTAAAAATAACCAACAGAGCTTTATTTAAAAAAGACAGACAACCGGAAAAGAAGTGAAAAATACAAAAGAAGCAACTATAGTCAAGTTTAAGACCATGACTAACTGAGACTGCATCAGGACCAAATCTTAAGGGAGTCAAAGCCGAGTCAAGTTTGAACCAGAATGAAATCAAAACTGAGATTGAGAACAAGCCTTTTCTTGCTTCACTTTACTCAGAGAAGGAAACATGTCTCGTCATATGCTGTACATGTTAATAGAAAAGACACAGTGAACATTATTTTTACCAGACAAGGCCTTGTACAAATACCAATAAGTTGGTATTGTTTCCCAAAGCTCTAACTGTGAGTTCCTTTATATCATGAGAAAAGAAACAAGGACTGGTAAAAAATGTTGGTGTACAGCTGTGTACCAGAGTTTTAGCACATGTGTTAGGAATGTGTGGCAATTTTAGGTGTGGATTTCCTAAAAAGGTGTAATCAGTAATGACATGAAGCCCACTAATGAATGAGTCCAGTATTCAAGAGCTGTTTTGCATATTCTATTCTCCTTGCCCAAGCATCCTGAAAGCCCCATTCACAGGACATTTAAAGATACACCATCACTGTCTAGTTGATGCACACTAGTCTTGTATAAATTTGAATATTCCAGACATGATTACATAAATGACTTGTAACAGAAACACAACATATTATTGAAAGTTCATGTCTTGAATGCACTCTGGAGAATTCCTTTATTCGAGCTGGCAGTACATCAACTGGTTTATTATTTTCGACACACGCATCATTGTCTTCTATAAACAGTTTTGACCACAAGAGGCCTCTAGTGGACACTTCAAACATTGAGAAATGAACTATTTTATAACACAGTTGGCTTTAAAAAATGTCAACACTTCATGTAGCAACAACTCATCACTAATGGGGAAAAAACAGGAGAGACACAAATAAAACTGACTAGAAGTGCTTGGTGATATAGGCAAGGATAATCAGGCAGGATGTAGAAATGAGTAGTGTATATACAGAGCCAGAGGATGGAAATGAGCAACAGATGAATTAGTACTCTTGCTGATTGAGCAGCTTGGATACGAGAGGCACGTGGCACATTTACGACTAAGGTGCATAGCTTCCAGCTTTCTGGTGTAATTGTGGCTTCAACTTTGGGAAAGTCCAAGTCTGTGTGTTATTACTGCAGTTCAAGGCCAATCAGCATGGGAGATGTTCTGAGTACGCTTCACTAATAACACCAAACATGTCATGGCTGATTGGCTACTATTGAATTACAGTGCATATAAAAAAGTACTCCTTTTATTGCTTTTATAAATGTAATCAATGTAATTTGCCTTTTTTGACGAGACATCAGAGAATCCAGCCAGATCATGGTGCTTGTTGTCTCACAATAGAGATCGCCTGATCCAATGAGCAGGCCACCATTACTAACTGCAGGACTTTGCAAGAAGCGAGAGACTCCGCATATGACAACTGTTTATGGAAGAGTGGCAAAGAGAAAGCCACTGTTAAAGAAAGCTCATAATAAATCTTTACTAGAATTAGTGAAGGCATGTAGGAGACTCCAATGTCAACTTGAACGAGGTTCTTTAGTCTGATGAGACCAAAATGGAGCTTTCTGGTCTCATCAGACTACACACCAAACACTGCACATGACCACAAACACATCATCCCCACCAAGAAGCACGGTGGTGGCAGCATCATGCTGTGAGGATGCTTCTTGGCAGCAAACCCTAGAAGGCTTGTAAAGGAAAAGGGTAAAATAAATGTAGCAAAATATAGACAATTTTAATTCAGTCAGCAAGAAAAGTACGACTTGGGAGAAGATTTATCTAGACAATGACAGGAAGCATACAAGAAAAACTGAGTGGTTTACAGACAACAAGGTGAATGTTCTGAAGTGGCCGAGTCAAAGCTCAGACCTCAATCTGAAAGAGAATTTGTGACTGGATTTGAAAAGGGGCTGTTCGTGCACGATTCTCATGCAACCTGACAGAGCTTCAGCAGTTTTGCAAAGAGCAATGGAGTAAAATTGCAGTATCCAGATGTGCAAGCTTGATTAAAGCCTGTACACACAGACTTACTGCTGTGATTGCAGATGGGTGGATCTACTATAAGTATGCAGTTACTTATTTTACATTATTTATTTTTATTTAATTGACATTACTTTTCTTCTCAAAAAAGCCAGATTATATCGATCATGATTCTATTTTTAAATCAATAAAATAGGAATAAAAATGAAAGGTGTGAATATTTTATGGCACTGTAAGTGCAAAATAATGTTGATCTGTTATTAATTCTATATATGATGTCTGTGTGATCCAGCCCAGCATCAGCTGTTAAGTGTTTTATTCTTCTCATACTAGAGCATTTTGCCCCTAATTACCATGGTTTAAATTCAATAATGAACATGTCATACTTGCTGCCAGTTACAGTTTGTTTTAATGTTAAAAGTTCTGGTCTGCATTTTTTATTATAAATAACCATCAAACCAGGCTGTGTGGATCAGCAGGTTTTATAAAAACAATAACTTATAGGAACAGCTTTAATATAAATCTGTGACTTTAATTACAGCCAGCATTATTATCAGAGCTGCTGTTAAAGAAAATGAATCGACTGACCAATCGGAATTCTATGGTACAAATCCAGCTGATTAATGTGTTAATTATTTTCTCAACTATACACAATACATTTTCACCTATCTGCTTCATTAGAAACTTAATGGCTTAAGATTTTCTAATATTACATCAGCAGTGTTATTAGAGTAATGCAGTAAGTCTAATATCCTACTGCTCAGAGTAAAACAGAAGCTCGGAGATCACATTTGGTCTTACCATGAACTAAAATATGTAGTAAACTACGCTGAACTAATCCTAGATCAGGACTCGGAGCAGCTTTCCTCATATGGACACCGTTCTCATGCCAAATGCAAGTTTAGCAGATGTGTACCTTGTGTGTGGAGAAGCCGATTAAGGATTACTGCACTGCTGGGAGACGAAAGCTCTTTGCAAACCTGCTCTCAAGCTATCAGAGCTATGAAGCTGTCCGTCATGAGCGGGCTCATTTACAAGCTGGAGCCGTGAGAGCACTTCCTGTACCTCATAAGCAACAGATTGTACACTAAGCTCTAAACCAGAGGCATCTCAGACACGTGTCATTCTTCTGTCCAAAATGTTGGTTTTGGCTGATTATTTGTATATTTTGATGCTTAAAATGTCTTTACATGCTGTAAGATAGAATTACTCAGAACAGGGAATGGTGTACTTGTATGTGCTCAAAAATGCATACTGAAACATGTCTATATGCAGTTTTTATTGAGTGACAATATCGTAGATGCTCAAAACGAATGGGGAAAAAAATTATTGGATGCACTATAAGCCCAAAATTAAGTGTACACCTGACCATCACACCAATAAAATATGGGTCTTCTCCAAGCTGTTTCCACAAAGCATACAATTGTACAGAATATGTTTGTATGCCGTACCATTACAGTTTCCTTACACTTGAATTACAGGCTTGAAACATGATCCAACATGACAAACTGGGTTCATAATGACATGTTTTGTTGGAGTGGAAGAACTCAACCCATAGCCTCAGTCCAAAATCTAGTGAAACGCTAGCTAGCTCGAGATGATCAGGTGTCCACAAACCTCTGGCCATATAGTGAACCATCACCTTAGTGTCAAAGATGACACATTCACCTTTTTGTAAATTTTCTTGCCCGGTTGTTCACTGACATTTTATTCACATATACATTTAAAGCAGTTAACGTTTTGATGCAGTAGTATAGAACAATGTTTTATTATACAAGAAAAAAACCTGCAGTTGTAGAAGGCTACACCTGATTCTCTAAGATGGACAGTCTGGCAGACAAACTTTCCAAACTTGCTTCACAAAGCCGCGACAGATGAATGAGAAAACAATGTTAGTGAGAGAGTAGCCTTATCAGATCAGCCGCCGAGCTGGTGGGATGAAATTCCGCTTTAGAACATCGCTACTTCTCGCTGCTTTGAGTGAAAGAGACAGTTTGTTACCTCTGAAACTAGAGATATCGAGCCTCGGTTTTCAACCATTTCCTTCTGTTATCAAACTGCCTTGGAAATTGAAAGGACAGATAGTATGCCCTGCTGATAGGTGCATTGCTCCTTCTGTCGTATTGTGTACTGATCAGAGCACTACCATCTTTATCAGTGACGTAAAGGGTGATAGGTTTTCAAATCTTTTAGATTCGGTAGTTTGCACCGGCAAATCAGAAAACTGCTGCTGTGTTTTATCAGCATCACAGTTAACTTTCTTAAGATTACTAGAAGGACGTTTTTATTGTATACAACATGTTAATATACACCACTGTATATGGCCAAAAGTATACGCAGTCCGGACCATCACACTTGTTGGACATCATATTTAAAAACCATGCACATTAATATTATCATGGTGTTCCATGTTGGCAGCCATAAAAGCCCCCACTTCTCTGGGAAGGCTTTCTACAAGATCTTGGAGTCTGTATTTGGGAATTGGGCAAAATATTCCAGGTCTGGGCATCAATGTAGTGTGAGAAGATCAATGGGTGTGGTCGGGGTGCTAGAGTTCCTCCATACCAAATTCATTAAACACAGGTGCACTGCCATGCTGTTCAGTACAGTCACCAATCGGTTGCCACAAATTGGAAGCAAACACTTGTGCTCTTAACTTGTAGTATTAGCGTTATCCTTTACTAACTAAGATCCCGAAACCCTGACCATTATCCCTCCTCCTCCAAGTGTAATCACCAGAAAACACATTTCCACAGCTCCAGTGTTAAGTGGCTGGCTGCTTTACTTTACTGACTAGAGTGATGTTAGATGTTTTTCATTTCATGATACTCTGGTGTAACAGTGCACATGTCTACGTGCTTCAGCACTGGGTGGCCTCACACTGTGGTTTTACATGGGCCACCAATTTGTGGTTACATTTCTCCATTGCCAGGTTTCAGTGGAAGTGAACTATTTAACGTTTAACATAGTCACTGAGCTCTACACGAGACTACTTGAATTGATGCACCTGTTAGCAATTGGTGTGGCTGACACACCTGAACTGGGGGGTCCATATAGTGTGGCCATGTAATGTATTACAAAACTGAGACTCTTCAGGTTTAGGTCTACAAGTAGCAGTTCTTACTCTTCTCGTTTGTTCCCTGTGGCTGAAAACACTCCACCTTCAGCCGTTAATTAGCACATCCATTTAATAATATACGTACAAGGATGGTATTTATATTCCTCTTTGATTCTGAGTGTGTCTGACTCCTCGAACGCCCGGAGGCCCTCACCCACTCTGCAGAAATGAGCCTAGCCATGTCCAGATAATTCCCTTTTAATGTGTTTGTCATAAAAAGAAATGGAGCATTGCTCGCGCTCTCCAGACACAGCAGGGCTCCGAATACACGGCGGGAGAGCGAGACGATGCAGGGAAGGGAGACCAAATTGAAACTTTACCCTTTTCTCTGATGGGATTAAAGGAGGGGATTTTGTTCTGCCCAGCTGAGTTATTAATTTGCATTGTTCAAAATTTTTCCCATTTCTTTTGCTGTTGTATTTGCAGTCACATTAATGCGAGTGGTCTAATGTCTCTAGTTTTTGTCATTCTGTTTGAGCCAAAGTGGTTCTTCAGAGGAAACACTTATTTCAAAATGAGTCTGTACTCTGGTGAGAGCAAGCGACTAGAGAAAGAACCGCTGCATAGATGAATAGAGGAGCTATACAGTTTAGAGCTGTGAACTTCCTTTAAAATGCATTTGAATTTTAATTACTTGATTTAATATTTCAGTGCATTGGAATATTAATACGCCTTCATTTTATGCTTCCACAAACGCAATGAACATTAGTACCACTATCATTTGTAATGTGTAAACCAAAGTGAAAAATGTCAGTTTCTCAAGCAATGAAAATCTGAAACTTTAAATGTTGCACAATCAATTTTCACTCATTTCTTTGTAGTTTTTGTGTCTCTGATATTTGACTTGCTTCTAGATTTATGTTTGAGCCATGTAACACTCCATCACATCCAATTTTCACTCAGGAATATTGTATTTATTTATAAATTAGAGCTGTCGAAGTTAACGTGGTGATAACGCATTAACGCAATTTTTAATTATCAAGAAAAAAAAATAGTGCAGTTAACGCAAATTCTAATTTGGCCCTGCGATTCACCCGTAGTTTATGTTGAGGCTTGTTGCACGCTGCTTCAGTAAGAGTAAGGCTTCGTCCGAAATTGCATACTTTTGCATATTTTTGTACTGAACAGTACACGAAAACAGTACGCGAGCGTGACTAGTGTGTTCGAATGCATCAAGCAGTAGGCGAAAAGTTCCCGGATGACGTACTGTTTCAGGTTTAAGTGATGGCGAAAGATCTGTTAAACGGGAAGTTTTATTTCAATAGTTTCATTTCTATTAAGAAGAGTATGATTGAGTTGGTTTTGTTCTGCATTTTGCAGTTC
>JAOVVF010000004.1:8952808-8974646 GCA_028565595.1 Duopalatinus emarginatus
ATTTGCCATCTCCACATCATTGCATTCAGTTTTTATTCACAATTTGTTTAGTGTCCCAACTCTTTTGGAATCCGGTTTGTATAATATAATATACTCTCATTGATTCATGAATATTGAGAGAGTGCTTCATGAGTTTTAAGAAAGTATTGAGAAAGTTAGATTAGCAACTGAATGGATTTTTTGGCACTGTTTTCAGCACTTTCTCTTTCTCACTAGCTATCATGGCCTAATAAAGAAGACGTGGTTTCTGTTTCTGGCAGAATGGAGATGTGGTCTATGTACCTGTCAGTATCAGTGAGGGAAGGAGGTGTGGCTTCTGTATCTATGCATTTTAGTGAAAAAAGAAGACGTGGGCTGCATTCAAAACTGTGCCCATATTCACTATCCCCTACATCCAAAAATCCATAACACTATATAGAGCACTACAGAATTCCACAAAACAATGAACAATTTCACACACTTCATTATATGTGTGAGCTCACTGCTGTGTGACAGCAGAGTGTGTCACATCCGCGTAAATCCTCAAACCACAAGACAGCTGTGGCCTTGTGATAAGAGCACCGGTTTTATGACCCGAAGGTCTCAGGTTCAATCTTCACAATGGACAAGACATGGCTGAAGTGCCCTTGAGCAAGGCATAAGACACGGACAACTGCTCCCTGGGACCTGTGTTTTGGGGCTGCCCCTGCTCCGGGCAAACATGTTTACTGCCCCCTAGTGTTCACTAGTGTGTATGTTTCACTGCATGGATGGGTTAAATGCAGAGATCACTATCCTCTGTGTGCAAGCACAGTTCACTTTCATTTCGAACACGATGGATTGTGCGTATTCCACGGCCATTTAGTGTATATTGTTTTAGTCCAAATGTAGGGAGGAGGCATGGTCTGTGTCTTGGTTTTAGTGATGAAAGCAGGCGTGGTGTGTGTACCTGTGCATTTCAGTGGAGGAAGGCGTGGTGTGTGTACCTGTGCATTTCAGTGGAGGAAGGCGTGGTCTTTGCATGTCTCAGCCCCAGTCAAGAAAGTAAGCAGGGTCTCTGTACCGGTCCGTTAGTGTGATGGAATTTGTATGGAAAGTAGTTTGTCCCTGTCTGTTTCAGTGAAGGAGACATGGCCTTTATCAGTTCTAGTGAAGGAGTCTTGCCACATCAACCCAAAGCTGACCCTTTTTTTCTTACATTTAAGATCAGACGGTTTACACATCCCTAAATCACACTTTATCACACCACAGACAACTCTGCATCATACTGCACTGAATCTCGAACCTGCTTTATACTTGTATCTCTATTGATGATCAGACATCAGGCGCATTGTGCTGTTTTAAAAGGAGACTATGGAGCAGACACAATAGAATTTACAAGCCTGTTATCAGCTGGATCAGGTGTGCTGGAGCAGGAAATTCACCAGAACTGAAACAGTTTTCACAGTAGGCTGGAGATGAAGTACACAATTAAACATCATGTCATTGTGAAGGTGAATGTCTTTGCTGGTAGTGAGGAAAAGAGGTACATCTAGAACATTTCTCTGAGTTATGAGGAGACACTTAAACAGAAAAGACTGTAATTTATATGATCCGGATTGATCAGATCCACTGCTGAGAAGTATTAAGAGTAGTGGAATTACTGGGCTGTAGACTGATGTACATGATTACGAGTTAGATTAATGATAGTTGGCAATCTCAGTGGTAAATGTCAGCTCTGGTGTTATTTGTGTTCTCGCCTCCTCTCACAGTATTAACTCATAGGGCAATTATCAAGCCTGTCATCATCTGAGTCAGATATCTCTGAACAAATACAATCCTGTCTAAGATGGAAAAGGGATTAAAGTTGTTTTGATCAAATGATGACCTGGTAAGTGCAGATTGCCTGGTCAAAAGAAGTCACTGTTTGGATAAAAAAAGCAAATACTTAAGAGCCTACTTCATTTCTGCAAGGATTGATGTTTTAGCTGGCAAACTTTTTTTTTTTTTTGTTCCTAACTGATCCAGTGAGTAGCTTCTCATGTCGAAAGATGTTACTGTGTTCCAGAGAAGCCGAGTTATTGCATCAAGCAAAGAAACATCTAAGGAGATTGCTGAAATGACAGGAACTGGGTTAACCCTTGTATGGGATTCGCGTCAGATTGACCTTTTCAAATTTTTACAAGACGAAAAAAAATTTTTATACCTGAAACTCAGTGGCCTTACTTCATTTTCTGTGATAAACTTTTACACACAAAATAATAATTGAGCACATGCTACTACACCAACACATTTAAATCCTTTATATGGACTTCGGGTCAGTGACCGTCATACACAGAGACACACAGAAACATGGCCACACACAGCCATTTACACACACATGCACACACAAACATGCATACACACACGTGCACACACAATTTATAACATCTGTTATGACCTCATGAAATAAAATAATAATAATTGGATTGGAAAAATATATTTTACAATTGTTTTTAAGTCCCAAAATATGCCCTGGGTCAGTTTGCCCCAAGGGATACCAGAGGGTCCCAAAAGTGAAGACAATACAAGCGTTAAGAACTGTCCAGTGTATTACTAAAAGCTGGATGGATTGAGATGACCCATGTAAGAAAGGTACCTGTAGAACTCGCAGCTATGTTTAATAGGCGAAGAATGATTTTGGCTCAGCAACGGTATGTAACAATAAAATAAAGTCGGTTGAGTAGCTGAATGTACTGAATGAGCATGTTATTCCATCAATGGATTTTTTCTTCCCTGGTGACATGGCCATATTTTAGGATGACAATGAGAAGATTAATCAGCCTCAATATATTAAAAGAGTGATTCAGGGAGCATGAAAAATCATTTTTATGCACAAATTGGCCACTACAGAGTCCTGACCTCAACCCCATTGAAAGTCTTTGGGATGTGTTAGAGAAGACTACAGAGTGGTTCGACTCTCCCGTTGGCAACGCAGGACCTCAGCCAAAAACTGATGAAACTCTGGATGGAATTAAATGTAACGTTGCATAACGTTGTCGAAACCGTTCCACGGCAAGTGCGTGCCGCAATCAAAGCTAAAGACGAAAGAGATATTAGTCTGTGCAACTTTTTTTTCTGGCCTGGCATTGATGTTCCTCTCTGCACATGACATCTTTGGCTGGACTTGTTGCATGACTTCATCTTCTCTTGAGATTCATCAGGGTAACAGCACATAATGGAAAGATGAGATTTGTTAGCATTTTGTGTAGACTGATTGCTTTCAAAGGATTTAAAATGTTCTATTTGGCATTAACTGTCTCACTAACCCAAGCGTGTGTGTGTGTCTGTGTGTGTGTGTGTTGTGCAGATGTTGCAGGTGAGGGCAGTCAGAGTGGCGCTCAGTTCCAGGGTCGGCCGTCTGAGGTTTGGTCTCAATGGCAGAGTCAGCATCATGGACAGCAGAGCGGAGAACAACACACACACAGTCAGCCCAGCCAATCTGAGGTGTTTCAGGTACATTCTCTCTGTCTGACTCTCTATTTATGCTCAACTGATTCAATTCTGTCATTAACACTTGCTAATTTGCTGTAACATGGGACCTTAATATTGTTTTTTTGTATTATATAAAAAATGTAATAAATAAAACAGAAAAGGAAAAAAACATACAAACACACATAGCAATACCAAAATGCCTCAGTATCCTAATTCTCTAGGTTGTAGATATTCTGTGGTTTGCTTATTTAGTGTTGCACTAGAGCTATAAGAAATTATTCCTTGCTACAGAACAAAAAGTCAAGGTGGTGGAGTCAAATCTAGCCCCTCCTACCTGAGAAGTTGAGATAAATCAGTATATTTCAGCCTGGATTAGTGTGTTCTGATGTTATGCAGCATCCTACAGGTCAGGGTTTGGCTAACAGGTGGAGTTGTTACACCAGGTCCAGCTCTTGTTGTGTGTAGTGCTTTGTCCTATATTTATCTCACACTGGTGTGTTTGCTCTGTGTATGTGCAACATTAGGTGCCAAACACTGGCTAATTGACAACTAATTCGGGTTGATTAGGGAATTATGTGTGTGTTCTTTTTTGTGTAAGAAAAAATAAAGTGGACTGTCTTTTTTTTTAGGACATGTTGCCTATGACTGGAGATCCCACACAAGGAACGGCCAACTACAACATTGAAGATTTTGCCGATCTGGGCATGTTCCCTCCATTTTCTGAGTAACCTGAAGACTAAATTGCTTCTCTTCATTTTTCTTTCTCTATTTTTCATTATCATTATTTCTGTCATCAGGATCCATCAGTAAAACTGGCCCCTAACACTTGCATATAAATTGATGGAAAAGAAAACTAAGCTTAATACTGATTTTCACTGCCAAAATGCGCATTGTGCATCGCTGAACCTGGGCCCTAAAAACAAACAAACCACATCCTGTAAGAACCCGTCATGTTTCTTTTTTAGTAAATCTGTACACAAGCTATTTTGTGACTGATTATCTGGTGCATGCTAGACATGTGCCGATATACAATATACGTTAATGCAAGGATCATTTGTGAATAAATACACGAATTGCAAATCCATAATCATACTCACTAATCTGTAAGTGTAATTATGAAGTCCAGATTCCAACTGCACAGCTTTACAGTGTTCACATCGCAACTATAAATCTCAGTTACATAATTGTGCTCTCAAACATTTTTCGAGTCAGTGGTTCCACCACCAGAGCAAATTCAAGGGTCAGGACCAAGTGATAACTAGAGGTAGCTTTAGGGCCGGAGCTAAGTGGATACTGCAGATAGCTGAGGGGGCGGGACTGAAACGAAACATTCTGTGAGCTATAGCTCATGTTAGCTATAGCTATAACCTTCAGGCACAATTACTTTTGACAATAACTTACTCTATATACCATAAATAACATGGTTTTTAATGTTAAATTGTATTGTGTTTCTGAGAGAAAAACAAGTTTAAATGTATTTGTTTTATTGGATAAAAAAAAACAGCCTTAAACTCGTGCAAGCAATGTTCAATACTCTTACGAGAATATGATTATGAGAAAATTGACTGTTGCTAGGAAACCAGTGAATATGGATTCCAACTAATGGCCAAGGTGAACAGTTTAGGAAGCAATACAAAACCATTGGGGGTGTTCAAATTTTTATTAGATGTGTTAGTTAATTACATGCCGACTTGGTTGTTCATTCACAAGCAGCAACCAAGTGTAGGGATGCATCAATACAGTTCTTTTCAGACAGAGTGCAATGTTTTTTGGTGTTCTGCGATACTGATACCGAAATGACTAAGTTGAAGTGTTATTCAGTTCAGCCATGAAACGTTATTTAGCACTTCCTTGGTTTAAATAGTGGCCATAAAAAATGCACATATTTACATACTTGTTACTAAGTGTTTCTTGGAGTCAGTCTTTATAAAGTTTGTAAGTTGGTTTTAAATGAAGGGAATTAGCTAGCTACACTGTTTACTTTAGCTCGAGTTGGGTTGCCATGGCTAATGTCCACTCGTCAAGATCGTGCTGGGCATGAGCTGCATTTGACTCACCTGATAAGTAATTCACATGTCAGAATTATGCCATTGAACACACATAATGGGGGGGGGGGGGGGGGGGGGGTGTTAATGCCTACATGTGTCTTATGTTAACAACAAGCTAACCATCTAACAATAAGTGCTAACCCTTACTCTTTCCTCTGTGTAGTCAATGTTATGGATTAATCTGTATCTTAATCAATTGAAAGCAAATTCTTTAGATTATTTGTGCAGCCATGTTAATTGTATGTCCCTTTGAGAACTCGTAGATGAGAAGATGGGAATTTCCAGTTGAGAAAACATTTTCTTTGGCTTTTCCTGGTTGTTGTTTGGGAATTACAAGTTGAATGCATTATTATTTTCATTTACCTAGCGTAGTCTGTAGAGTTTTCCTCATGCTGAGCCTTATTTTTAAGACGTTTTATCGGATTACATGTATCGTAAGAAGATGCTGTGGTAACTCCTAGATATTTTTTGGAGAGCACAGTTTGCAGTCTGCTTTGCTTTGATTGCCATCATTAATCATGAAATACATGCAGATCGCCGTCATTCCATATCGTCTGTTTGTACATTAGGCTGACGTCACATGGTATCACATGGTATCACATGGTATCTGACTTTAGACATTTTTTAAGGCTATGTTTAAGCAAGCATGGTATCAGTCTGATATAAGTATCACTGTTGATGCATCCCTAGTCATGTGGTTTAAAATCTTTTTATTTGGCGGATATAAATAAGGACATTTGATGCCTTTGAGGTTGGTCAGTATTTATATTTGTAGTGCAAACGCTCTGTCCTCCTGAATGAAACCTTGTAACTGTGCAACAGTTTAGTGATAACAACACTGAATATCGCAATATATCACCTAATCAATTATCGGCATCTGCCTAATAGACATATCTACTCCTTGAGACAGAAGGCTTAATGAGAGGTCAGTATGAGAGGCTCTGCTGTAATATCATGTACGATAAATATTTTCAGTGTTTCCTGTGATGAACTCTACACTGCACCAGCATTGTGCTTAGTGTGGCATATATAGTCTATATGTAGTGATGTCCATAACGTAGATGATCTAATAATAGTCGTAGATGGTTATGTAAACAGTGTTACATTTCGAGCATCAAATCCGATGCTTTTCTTTTTTATTTTTAAGTGGTTAAACATTCAAGTGCTCTTCATTAGCAGCCTGAGTGCAGGAAATCAGCATTTGCGTGTACAGCGTGTATCATAGTCGACATGGCTGCAGCGATTCTTTGTGACTTTTACTTTTTAAACTAACAGATATTTTACGGTTTCAACAATTTTATGGTTTTACACAGCGAGTGTAACACTGAATGAAGGACTGATGGGGGAAAAAAAAAACTTTTTTTGCTAAATGAAAATGTGTGTTTTTATGTAAATACTGTGATTTTTACGTCCATTCACATGCACAGCTCCATGTGTGCTCGTGTAGGTTTAATATCATTATGTGCAATGTTCGTGCATATTTAACTCTCGGTATTTAGTTAGCCTGGTTATTGTACAATGAGTTTAGACTTGTATAAACTGTGTAAATGTGTCCCGTTCAATTTTTTGTGACAACAAATTGTGCTTGTGACAATAAATTCTCATCGAATATGTGGATTTCAATGACGGGCTCAAGTGTGTTCAATGAGCAGATTTGTTTCATCTTGTTTCTCTCATGCTAGAGGAATATGCCTGAGTGATGGATTTTATGTCTCTTCATAACTCAATTACACAAACTCACAAATCAGACTAAATCCAATTCACTTGTTAACGTGCCTCTGAAATCAAAATAGGTCTTTCAGAGCACTTTGTGCCCTACTCTGTCTTATAGACATCACATGTAGTATTAACATAATATTAATAATAGTAATATAGTAAAAAAAATATTTGCCTTTTTATTCAATCACTCTTGTGGTGATGGAAAAAAAACATGACACGTTTCTGCATTAGCCTTGTGTTTTTCCAATTGCAACTCAGCAGCAAACAGTGTGTTTTAACCGTCTATACTCCAGCAGAGGATGGTTAGAAATGGGAATAGTGTGCAATAACACTCACACCCAAAAACATGAGTTTAACTGTCTTGCCTTTTTGATTTCATGGGCAATTTACAGCCTCAACAATAGCTCTTCTGCGATCCCAGGATTTAATTTAACTTTCTGTTCTCTCTTGACAGACTTATATTTTGGATTTTGGGTTTGAACCCCACATGAAACACTTTATTCTTGTTCAAAAATACATGTCAAATAATATTGTTTTGCGTGGGAACTGTACCACTACGAACCACAATGTACTTAATATTTACCTTCATTTGCCCATGAAAATATAACAAACCACTTAATTTGAATTAATTGGCCCTTAATTTGGAGTAATTAAGGACATTGTAAGTAGTCTTACTGTTATTTTAAGGTGTTAATGAGTTGCTTGTGTTTGTTGAGAGCCCCTGGAGAAGAAAGAGGGTTATGGGCTTTGCTCAAGGGCCCAACAGTGGCAGCTTAGGTTTGGACCTGTTGATCAGTAATCCGGATCCATATTTGTTAAAATTTCGATATGTATATAATTGTATTCATGTTATTTTAAGTAGTTCAGAGTATTAGGAACATCGACCCAATGCCATGCCATAGGGGTTTTTCAAGACATTGTAAATTTAGAATAGAGTAAAAACGGGCTCCTGAGTGGCACAGCAGAAAATTGTTCACCCCATCATCTGGGGATTTCTAATCTGAGTTTAAATCCTGATGATGCCACAAACAAAATAAAACAACAACAAAAAAAACTTTACTTCTGACCCATAATTAATTCAAATTAAGGACTGATATAAGGATTTTTAAGGACAAAATAATCAGCTATCAGTCGCTTTAAGGAGAAATAGGATTAGCCAATTGAGCGAGTGAGGTATTTTTTTTATAATAGATATTGATGTGGCAAGTTTTGTCTGTGGTAGATAAATAATGAATTGTGGAGGAGAAATGATATTTGAGTTGCTCCTTTTGGTCTCTAGCCTCAAAAAGGAAAATGGCTAAATCATCATATCCTGAAGGAAGCAAGATGGAGGAGTAGGATGCATTTCAGCATTGTAACACCAGCCAAGACATTTTGTTCAAGGATGTAAGATGGGTCACGAGAACAGTGCAGCACATCCCAGTCCAGGAGAAGTTAACAAGAGAGCAAAAATAAATCTTTAGTGTTTCCACTGAGGTTTCTGAACGTTGCCATGAAACCTTCCTTGCTATTGATGGTATAATGCAGAAGATCTAAAAGTTGATTTGCAGTGAAGGTAAAAGAATTTTGGTCATTCTGTGAAGTTTGCACCAAGTGTAAGACCAGACTCTATATGCTGGTACTGGAAAGGTTTCTGGAGCTGTGGTGTTTTGGTGACTTAAAATCCAAAAGTTACATTAATATTTATGGGGGGTGTGAATTATTTGTATCCAGATATGTGCTTCGGTCATTTTTCTATTTCTTTCTTTCTTTTTTTTTGTTTTTGATTTATTCATGCTAATATGCTAATTTGGTTTAACTAAACAATATAGAATATTTTATATATATATTAGATTAATATAAGTAATGTATTTATTTATTTAGCACTTTTAACAATGGACAAAAAGATCAAATCTAGATATGAATCTAGAAGCCAGAGCAACCGTGGCAACGAAAAACTCTGAAAGGAACCAGATTCAAAAGACAATCCACAACACCAGGTAATGTGAATACAAATAATAATTTTGTAACTGTGTGCAATATAGTAAACAAAATGCTGTTGTGTAACCAGGAAAGTTATTATAGTTTTAACATAAAGTCTGTTTTGTAGAACTTATCACCCGTTCAGTGCTGCAGACTGGATGGAGTTTGATGGTGAATGCAGTGCTAGCCATGTTGAAAATCTATTAACATCAGTCACAGTCCAAAGCTAAATTCATGGTTTCTAAGTGTATCTTTAGGCGGTCTATAATGCTGATCTTTGGACTGTCCATATGGGACATCCTTAGCAGCAGCAAGTGATTTTCAGATGATAAGTACATCAGGGTAGATCAGACAGGTCCAGACAGTAAAAAAGATTTAGGATCAGTAGTATCTTCTCTAGAGTGACCAACAAAGAGCTTTTTTTTGTCCTGGGATAATTAGGAAAACTCATTGTTAGGATTAGGAAATGTTTGTCCAAGTCTTAAATGGATCCTGGTTTATAACAGCACATCTTCAGGTTCATACAGTTATTGCAGTTCTGTTTTTTCCCTCTCTTTGCCCTGGTTGTCATGCACACCTGAGAAAATTTGGTGTAATTGCATTTTCATGGAGCATCAAGAAATTTCCTCCATTTATTTCATTATAGTGGAGGGCGGTATGCCATGGCTCGCTCCCAGCATTAACCAGAGGTCAGTGAAATCAGCTTTAGTGCATGCCTTTCCTTAATTTTATAACAGAGTTTGTTTCAGATGTTGTCCACATTCCGACATGGGCTGATGGCGTCTTGGATCGAGCTCCTTAAATTTGCGCTTGACATTTGCCAAGTGCTTCTGCAATGCTGCTGATGGACTGTTCTTGTAGGTAGAGTCAGAAGTATACTCTGCAGCCGCTTGCCATTCAGCATTCTGCTTCTGCATTCATGTCTTTCACATGTCATGCTTGGTTCTTAGCATCACCCACCCCACCCCCTGGCTGCCTCAAGCCCATCTGCATTATAAATGTACATATTTAAGTCTGGCAATTCAAGCAGAAAGAGCTTGGTAAATGTGGAAGGCCCTTGGAGCTGTGTTTTCTGATTTAGAGGGTATGAGGAGGGCACTGAATGTCTGCACTCTATTCTGACAGTGCTTTAGTCGTGCCCACTTGGGCTTCATGCATTTCTGCCAAGGCCATTTCTAAACAAATCAAATCACGCTGGCAGCCTGTCATCAAGTTCTCGGCTAAAGTGAACAAGCAATAATCATTTTTTTTGTTCTTGAGTGTTTTGTTTTGGTGAGATAGGGCAATCGGAGAACAAAGACTGGAGAGGCACTTTACCAGCTAACAATGTTGTCAGAACATTCACTGATGAATTACTGTTTTGTTTTAAGTTGGTTAGGTGGGATGTCATGCAAGTAATATCCTCTCAAAAAATTGAAAAACAAGTACGAACAACAGCTTGTTTTTATCCAAACGTATAAAGGCCACATACATCTTTACTTAAAACACCTTTGCAAAAAAGGGAACCTAATGTTATTAGCCACATTATCACCAGAAAAACTGCTACACCAGTCTAATACTTGGTAGGTGTAATACTTTTTGACGTGTATGGTGGCACACTGTCATTGAAAGCGGCCAAACCCATCAGGATGAATGCAGGGTGTAACTCGTCAGAAAGGAAGCACACGTAGTGTTCACCTGTCAGAGACGTTTGTAGACGTGCCAGAGGTCCCATGAAATGCCAGCTAAACAAACCACATACCATTATGTAGCCACCAGCAGCCTTTATATTTTACATAGGTTACATTTCAGTGTATATTGAGTAACAACTATGTAAATATTGAATTCTCATTGAAATATTGCATCTGTGTAGATTTTGTGTATAAAGAATACTGAGGGACAAGACCAAAGACAGGTGTGTGTGTGTGTGTGTGTGTGTGTGTGTGTGTGTGTGTGTGTGTGCGCGTGTGTGTGCGCGTGTGAATGTGAATGTGAATGTGTCTGTCTGTATTCCTGCCCTGTGATGGACGGTACCTGTCCAGGGTCTCTGCCTCCCACCAGCTGAACACTGGGATAGACCCTGACAGTAAAATAGACCCAGTAAAAGGATAAGTGGCTTAGACAAAGAATGAAAGAATTAATTCATTATATAATTAATGGCATATAAGGGGCATCAAAATCATCTCAAATCGTACCATGTGTTTTTGGGCATTTACCTACAAATGAAGTACAATATTTCATTCATTCAGTTACTGGTTTGTTCTGGTTAGGGTTGTGGTGGATCTTGAGTCAATCCTATGACGCAAAGCAGGAATACACCCTAGGCGGGACACCAGTCCATCACCAGATAAAGTCACTGACACATATGAGCATTTTTAAGAGTAGCCAATATTGACATTTCTTTCAGAATTCCTCGGAACCTAGAAGAAACTCCACACAGATCCAGGGAGAACCACATAGACAGTAAGTTCAGGAACCCTAGAGCAGTGAGCTGTTACTCTCTGTGACACATGCCCTCTGTTATTGTTTCATTTTTGGTAAAGTGTATAATTTAACCTGAATGGAACATGAGGGTTAAGTATTATTCAGTTATAGCAGGCTTGTTATATGCACAGGCATGTTTCTTTATGCCCACATTTCCCAGTATTCTTCCCTCTGGGACTGATTACAGAGCAGGTTAATGGAGGCAGTCATCAGGGGGCCTAAGGTCAATCTTCTGCTAAAGTAAATTTTACATATTGCATTGACCACAGTGAGATATAAGGCATAATATTGAATAAATGAAGAAAGCAAAGCAAAGGTTATCACTGCTGCAATGTCTCTGGCCTCACACTTATAACTGAGTAATTGTGTCATATTGCTGTTTCCTGTATTAAAATGTTAGACATGGTGTGGAACTTATTGCATAGTAAAGAAGTGAAGGTCTGCAGAGCCGCAGGAGCAGGATGTTTTATATGGGACAAAGAGAAACTAGATATTGTATATATTTATTAATGTGGGAGTATACTAGGGTCTAGCAAGACACTGACCATGTTCACTGCAGCGTCACAGCAATTTAAACTGCTAGTTTTTTATATTTAGGGGAAAGCAGCCATCTATGTTCATTAGAAAAAAACCTGTAGAAAAAAAATAATAACTTTAGGGACAGATGCAAGTCATTGGTGTCATTTGGTTGGGGACAAATATGGGATTTTAAATGATCCTACCTGTCTCTGGTTTATTGGGTTGTCTGCCTGTCCTATTACGATGAGCATAGCCTGAATACAAATGCATAAAAAATATCAGTGGTTATTGGGGTTGTGTAGGGCTTTAAAGCTAAAATGCTGAAACAAGTGGGCTGCTTCTGAGTGCAGGATTAGCAAGAAACACACCAAAAAACCTCACCCGTACTTACTTTGCCAAGTTTATGTCCAAGGATAATGCCCAAACATTAAACACCCTGCACACTTTACATGAGAGATCATTTATAATTTCGCAATGCTAGTCACAGATATATGAATCTAGCAGTAAAATGACCAAACTTCTGTGTGTATTCAACAACCTTAGCTGTAACTAGCTTGCTGTGCACAGTTCATCAGTGACCAACCAAACACAGCAAAACATACCCATCCAAGTCCACTGTAATTTGACTTATGAAGCATATTTGCTAGACGTTATAAATGTTAGCTAGTTAGTGATTAGCGAGTAGGGTTGAGCTGCAGACGTACAGAGCACCTAACATAACCACTGTTTTACAGACCCTTGCCACTACAGACAACCCATCCGAACCCTTCAGTGAGAAATGGGGTGTTTTCATATTAGCCAAAGACAGAGATATACATATAGCATATACAAATATGGCTGCAGTTTGAACATACTGTGGGAATTAGCCTAGCCAGAGTTGTTAGTGTCATGTGTCGACTTGATAATCCTGCAAACAAACACCAATAAACAGCATCCCACTTATTTTAGCAGAACATTTGTGGGTCATCAAATAATAGCTAAGCTAATTTTTTTAATGAAAGTGAACTATTTTGCCTTACTGTGTTTGCACACAGAAGGAATGTGACCTTCGCATTTAACCCATCCGTGCAGTGAAACACACACACCAGTCAACGCTAGGGGGCAGTGAACACACTTGCCCGGAGCGGCGGGCAGCCCCAAACCACGGCACCCATGGAGCAGTTAGGGGAGTTAGATGCCTTGCTCAAGGGCACCTCAGTCATGTCTTGCCCTGGGTGGGGATCAAACCTGCGACCTTCCGGTCACAAGACCGGTTCCCTAACCACTAGGCCACGGCTGCCCCATAATATAGTGTCCCCATAATATAGTGTCCCCAGTTTCCGCATCTTAAGTGATGCCTATGGTGGGAGGAGTCAAATTTTCCAATGGAATGAATAAGATTTGTTAGGATTACTTTGGAATTGAGCAAGATTGCAGTTTAATAACACACACACACACACACACACACACACACACACACACACACACACACACACACCTCTATCTTACATGATAAAGTATCTATAGATGATTCCTGAGCTGTTGACTTTTTTCACTCGTCTGCTTGTTTCCTCCTGTCCATACATTTCTTGTTGTTGACCTGGTTTATGATCAACTAAAATGGTGATATAGGATGGCTACGCTTTTAGAACTATTTGTGAAATCATTGCAGGCACACTGTTCTCTCACCTTAAGGGGATGTGTCTATGCTCTGCAAGCAAAGCTGCAAATTCATATCGCACTGCTGCCTATCTAACACCTCTTTATACGAACAGCTCACATCTCTCTCAGACAGCAGGGCACATTCATGGCATGGTGAAAATGTATTGATGCCACAAAAAGATGAATGAGAAAACAAGTTTAGCATGCTTTCTATATAAATAATGCATACGTACAGCATAGCTGACATATTATAATTAGCAATAACTAATCTATAATGTAAATTACAGGGCCGTTAGTCATTGCTCTAGGTTAGGAAGCCGGTCTTGTGACTGAAAGGTTGTCGTTTTTATCCCCTGACAAGACATAACTGAAGTGCCCTTGAGCAAGGTACCTACTCCTCAACTGGGAAGCATGCCCCAGTTACAATTATAATGTAATTACCTGTTTATTTAAGCTCTGTCTAACAAAGTGCTTAAGAGGAACCAAAATAGCAGCACCCTTACTACATACCCCACCGAGCCTGAAACATCATCAGCTAAATAAACAAAACAGGAGTACAAAACTGTAAGAATGGGATTTTTGAGATCGTCTGCCCTACTCTTATACAGTGTTATGATACTGAGAAACACTATAGGTACTGACACATGTCCAGGTACATCACCTCAGGGATACATTTTAAACTGTAGGAAAACAACAACATCCACATGTTGTTATCAGGCAGATCTGGTCAATAATAATCACTGCAGACGGTAAGCTTTTGCCTGTAGAGGGTTTTCTCTGTCACAGAAAGACTAGTGAAATATGACCTAGACATGTGAATAAGTATGTTTATGGCAACATGGAAATAGAAACGGAAACAATGTAGGCACAGTAAATTGTGCGTATTTGTGTTTGTTTGTATTTGTGTACAGTCTAGAGAGGTGAGTGCTACTGCCGCAATGCTGTTATTCTATTACATTGTTTGCCTTTATACACTAGCAACATTTAGGCTCAAAGTGAATCTACAGAAGCCATACATAAGCTTAGAATGACTTGTACCAGTAGTACTATTACTCTTGCTATGTACTTGCTAGTACTACTACTGGTACTGCTACTAAAACTACTACTTCCAATATTGCTGCCACTACTACTGCTTCCACTACTGATACTGCTTCCACTACTGATACTGCCACTACTGATACTGCTTCCACTACTGATACTGCCACTACTGATACTGCTTCCACTACTGATACTGCTTCCACTACTGATACTGCTTCCACTACTGATACTGCCACTACGGCTACCACACCTACTACTACTCCTATTACTATTACTACTACTACTTCTTCCATTACGGCTACCACTACTACTATTAATAATAATAATAATAATAATAATAATAATAGCCACAATCATTATCATCATCGTCATAAAAAGGATATTTGGAGATTTTTGGTGCTTGTTAGTATTCCTATCGTATTTATTCAATACAATTTTTTCCCCACTCATTTCATTTGACACAGTAGCAGTATTACAGGCACCATAAACCATGGAACAGTATTGATTTTTCTCCCTTCACCACTGATTCATTGTCAGGGGTTCTAGCTGAATGGGTTTTGCCCAACACATGCACCAGTAGGAACTAACAATATTTGGTGGAGGGGCAAGCAGCACTGTTCTTTGATGAAAGGTGATGTGTACCCTGTCACACAGAAGCACTAAATATGGACAAATGAACTGGTCCTTTTCTTGCTGTTTTGTGTCAACAACTTTTGCTATGTGATGGATAAATCTATCTATACTGATGGATACAGAGCCAATACCAGGATCTCTGGGTGTGAGGCTGAGGCAGGAATACAACCTGGCTGGATATGATGCTAGAACATCACAGAACAATGTTCATTCACACACACACACACACACACACACACACACACACACACACACACACACACAAACACTCATACCTAAGATAAGCCTCAGTAGCCACTCTAGTCACTGGCATAAACAGGCATGTCTGGTATTTAATGTTTTGCAATGTATGCAATTCTGAAATGCAACTCCTGCAAGTTTACAAGCTGTGACCTATCATTTTGCAACTTCAAGTTGTATGTCAAAGTTGTTTCTTAAAAATGGAAGCACTTGTATATGTGGGATATAATTAAGGGTAAAACATCTACAAAGGTTTTCGTAATGAATATGACTCAATGTGACTCATTCAGGGTCATTCTGGGGTCCCACAGTGGAGCCAGGCCTGGGGAAAAGGCTCCAGCACCTAGTGGGCAGCCCATTACCCATGGGGCCTGGCTGGGCACCACCTGTAGAAAAGGTAGAAATGGGGGTCCGTTGCACACATGCTTGGGTAGTGGCTGGAACTTCACCCATGGCCAAGAGCTGTGGGTGGCGGTTGAAACAATAAGATGGCAGATACAAGTGACTGATAAAAAGTTTACTTTGCAGGATGTCTGGACGTCTGGATTCTCCCTCAGAGATAAGATGAGGATTTTGATCATCCAGGAGAGACTCAGAGTAGATCCACTGCTCCTCCAGGTTCACAGGAGCTGGTCAGGGTAGCTCGGGCATCTTGTTAGGATGAGGAAGAACCCCCAACATGCTGGAGAGATTACATTTCTAGGCTGGCTATGGAATGCCTTAGCATCCTCCTGGAAGAGGAAGATCTGGGCCTCTTTGCTTCGGCTGCTGCCCCTGCAGCCCAGACCCCACACAACCAGGAGATAATGAATGGATGGATATTTTTGTGTATGTAGAACTAAATATATGCATATAATCATTTGCATTATAACTGTTGGTAGTGGGATTACTTGTAGCTAATGAACTTTTTTTGTGACTTGAAAATGAAATGCTGAATATTAGACTGTTTTAAAAATATTTCTATTTGGAAAACTGATGCACAGACATAAAAAATAATTTAAAAAAAACCCACAAAAAGGGATAATTAAGCTCCTTCATGCAAATCAGTTGGCTTTATGAAAACAATGAACATAATACTCAACGTCTTTCGAGGTTATTGTGTGGTATATCAGTGGTCAAGCATTAGGTTTATGTATAATGTGTAATTGTACACCAACAAATTTTTGATGCATGATTTATAGCATGTATATTCATTCATATTCATTCAATTTACCCTGTCTGGTACGTCTGGTTTTGTGAATACTGTGAATACTAATTGACATGTCAGACATGTATGGTATTTAATGTTTGTAAGACATTTGTATATAATTGTGAATATGGAAGATATAAAGTTGCAAGATATACAGTTGCATATATAAGTGGGGAAAATATTTTCATCTATGCCAAAAATTACTAGATACTTGTAACCAGTAGTATTTTACTGTTGTGGTTGGGATTAGTTGTAGCTGTGAACTTTTTTTGTCTTACACTGAAATATTTCTTCTTGGAAAACTGATGCACAGAAGTACTTATACACAGAAATGCAGCAGCCCAATCATACCTTTACATACAACCTTAACGTTTCTGAAAATTGTATCTAGAAAAGTTCACAGATTGTTAAGTCAAGTGAAAAATGAACAAGATCTAAATGCATCATTTCTGGGTATGTTCTGAAATGTGAAGTAGAAATTGGCTATTGAACTTTTGCACCAGCATCATTAAAGTAATGGGGGACAATTCACTGTAAGCCCGGGTAAGTTGAGTCTACTTAAAAAAATGTGAGGAAACCGGTTGCCTTAAAAAAAATGATGTGCAATGAAAACCTAAGTCAGCATAACTTAAAACATAAAGCTGTTATGCCTAAAGGCTAACTTTTCTGTTTTTGTTATACCAATTCCTTTACCCATTAATTCTACTTAGTATTTTGAGCTTAAGAAATAAAATATTGATTTCTACTTGTATTCAAATATTTATTACAAATAATCATGGATAAACAGAGACAAAGTTCTTTTTGTGTTTTATTTCAGTTCAGTAGCATTTACTTAAAATACAAGGTCGTATGAACATAATGCACTGCCCTGAAAATTACCATTATTTATTAACAATTAACAAAAAATAACAATTCAATAGGTACCATTGAATAAATTGGAACCAATGCAATTTCAATGCATACTGAAATTTCTGAAAATATGAGCCACCCTACAAAACAATTTGTTAATTTTAGATTACTGGCATGTACACGTTTGAGCACAACTGCACATGTTTACCTCATGAGAACAGCTCTTAAAACTGAAATAAAACACAAATGTACATTAGTCAAGTTTTCATGCAACATTTTACACCCTGGCAACACACTGTGGTTAAACAAAGAATTTTTTTTTTTTAATTTAGTAGAAAAGTTAGTTTAACCACACCGTCACTTTATTTAAATCAGCATTTTAAAAATATTACATTGAACGTAAAATCTTTCCTGATTGGCTGGGCAAGTAAACGACACTTTTTACTGCACCGATGACAACAGATTTGAAACTTCAATTTAGGAGAAGTTTTCGGGAAATCCGTAAAAAAGCTTAAAAGGCCCTGTTTAAGTTTTGTATCACCAACAGTGTGTGTAAAATGTAAATATAACTATCAATATTAATAACAATAATAAAGATCAATACAAAGCAAGCATACAAATATTTGTCATCACAAGAAATTCTACTATTTTCTGCACACTTTTGTGATTTGTTTGATTGGTTTATTATTGGTTTAGCGTATACTGCCCCACATTCTCATCCAAAATCAACTATACCATATTTTTTATTATTAACTTGTAACTTGTAGGGTAACATATGTTACTTACCAAAATCAGACAATGGTCGTGTTGGCAGAAGATCGGTAGCAGATTAAAATCAGACTATATTAAAAAAAACAGGAACAGCACATCCGGATGAAAAATATTTGTTGACTTAGTCACACAAATGGAAACTTAGGGTAAAAATGAAGGTACACATGTTAAACTCACCACGGTTTACTTGTTGCAAAAGCCTTAAACAGGTGTCTGTAAACAAATGTCTGTATACAAATAAGGTTAATATTAAAAGAAAATACTCCCTGCTCGCAAACAGCCGAGGCTAATGGAACAAACGCAGCAGGTGAAAACATCGGCCAGACTGGTTAAAACAGACTGCAACGTGCACTTATGTTTCAGGGTTTTTTTTATGCCTGGTATTTAATGTTTGCAAAACATTTTTGTATATAACTGTGAATATGGAAGATATAAAGTTGCATATTAACATATAAGTGGGGAAAAGTATATCATATTTATCATCTATGCCAAAAATTACTATATGCCTGTAACCAGTAGTATTTTACTGTTGTGGTTGGGATTAGTTGTAGCTGTGAACTTTTTTGTCTTACAATGAAATGCTGAATATTACAGTTTTATAAATATTTCTTCCTGGAAAACTGATGCACAGAAGTACTTATACACAGAAATGCTGCAATCCAATCAAACCTTTACATACAACCTTAACGTTTCTGAAAAATGTGTCTAGAAAAGTTCACAGATTGTTGAGTCAAGTGGAAAATAAACAAGAACTGAAAGCATCATTTCTAGGTATGCACCAGAATCATTAAAATAACTGACTAGTAAAGTACAAACACATTCATTTAAGCAGCTTGTAGCTGAAGTCTAAATCCAATTCATGTATCCACCTGTGCAATTGATACCTAATAGGTCAGTATTATTTCTGTGGCAGTTTTGGGATTTAATCTGGAGAACACTGAACACCAAACATGTCTAAGCTAATTGACTACATGTGAAAACTGACTACATGACATATTCCTTCAAATGTTCTTATCAGTGTAACATTCTGTTTTCATTATAATTTTGAATATAGGGTGGCACAGTGGTGCTTCTGGTAGTGTGTGAGTGCTGCACAGCTCTAGGGATCTGGGGTTGTGGGTTTGATTCTCGTTCTGATCTGTGATGAGTTTAATGTGTTTTTATGGCTTTTGCAGGGTGCTCTGGTTTCCTCCCACCTCCCAAAATCATACATGGTAGGTGTTTCGGATGTGCCTAATTGCTCTAGGTGAAAGTGTGCAGTGAATGGGTGTGTGTGGGTGATGCCCTGCGACGGTGGATTTGGACACACACACATTTGTATGCTCATTCAAACAAGTTAACGCAGCCAATCCTTAAATTTAAAGAAAACAGAAAAAGCGTTTAGAGAAAAACCCAGTAACCCAGTATCAGGGACTAGACCCTGGAGATGTGAAGACCCAATGCTGCCTGCAGCACCATCACAATCCCCGGTTATAAAGTGGTGCATAAAAAGCAAGCAGGGGTGGTTCACAATTACAATATTGTGAATGCATGTATTGCAGCCTATTATTGGCAAGTGACATCTCTTAATATTGCTGTGATTAATTTATAAATGACTATATAAGCATACAAAAGTAACCTTGTTTTTTAACTACCTTAAAATATATTCACAATCTGTTTACAGTCATTGCCTGTAGCATTTTTAAGCCCTATCTGACCCAGATAGATACTGTTGCAGTGTAGCATTAATATCATCTCCAGTGATGTGTCAGTGCTATAAATCAAATAAGTGGTTTGGAAACTTCTAAAAGGAAAATAATAAAAATCAGTGATAGTGTTCTTGCCAGTAATATATATCCTCACCCCAGCAGGTCTTCATCCTAACTTGCAAAACAAAGGTGCCTTTGACACTTTTATGTGCCCTAGTTTTGGACAGTGCTATTTGTCTTTAGCAGCCTTGCTGAGAGTGGACTTCAGCACTGGGCTCTCAGAATGATGCTGGAGAGATCTCTCCTAAATCAACCTGAAGTGGATTTTTAATATAGAAACAAAATACAGATCAATAACATTTTATTTGTTGTATCAGTAGCTCAGTGGTTGTGTTCTGACAATTCCAGCTTCTGACGGGAAGGTTGTGTTTAAATCCGAGGAGACACTTTTGGGCCTTAACCCTTAAATGTCAGTTCTGTGGATTAATCTTGACATAATGACAATGTGCAGGAAAATAGCATCTGGCGAAAGTGGGGATGTAAATCTTAATGCATTTATCATGAGAATTATGGTACACTTCCTAAACCTTAATGCATTTATCATGAGAATTATGGTACACTTCCCTCTCCCCTTTAGAACCCTTGTGGATTTCTTGGATTGTTCCACTCAGGAGAGCTTTACTTGAGGCACAGCAATGGGAGAAAAAAGTAGCACAAAGGGAGTTATGTAATAATTATAGCTCTTTTCTAAAACCACATGGTTGTCAGACTGATTACTGGGTGATCCAAGTTTGCTTTGAATGTATGGGTGTAGGTTTTCTTGTGAACAACATAGTGCACTCTGCATTTACAAGGCCAGTAATGTTTCTTTTAATCTTCACCTGTCCAGTTTTGCTGAACCTGTGTCCAGTGTAGTCTCAGATTCCTGTTCTTGGATTAAAGGATTAGAACCCTTAGCTGTTGAAGCCTGTCTAGCTCAAGGTTCAGTTAGTTGTGCATTCTGAGATCCTGACAGTTTCAAGAAGGCTATTCTGCTTTTTATGTTTTTCACACCATTTTGCATAAACCTTAGAGACTGTCATGGATAAAAATGAGGCTATCAGAAGCCACCAACAACCATGTCATGCTCAATGTCAATGAGATGACTTTTTCCCTATATTCTTATAGTCTGATGTGAACATTCTTTGGAACTCTTGACCTGTATCTGCATGATATTCTGAATTTGCCGCTTGAAGTGGCTGCTGAGTGTATACAGTAAATAATGTCACATAGGAACATATAGGGAAAATAATAGTCTATTTGAATGGGAAACATGGCAGAAAGCATTGTGCCTGTGGGATACCATTTTATTTTTTAGGTTCTTTATGTACTGTACAGTGTCAGTGCAGTTATATGGTTATTAGGGAAGTTATAGAGGCCAAGGAAATAAAGGACAGAGGTGGTAAAAGTGGCCACGGAAGTAATGTGGACCAAAGTGGTTATGAATATCAGGGTACTGACAATACAGCTTATAATTTTCGGAACCTTTTGTTCAGTTTAATCCTTATAACTGACTGTTTATAACTTTTTTATCAATAAATATGAAATATTAATAAAAATTCTCTGTTACTCTAAAAGGGTTAGTATGTAAGAACCCTGAAACACAG